>JAJIBD010026012.1:0-126768 GCA_021461705.1 Cryptotis parvus | reverse complement strand
TTTTAATTTTTTATTTTTACAGTTACAAAGATAAACAATTAAAAAGTTCATATTTGGGTTTTGGTCATACAGTGTTCCAGCACCCATCCCACCACCAGTGCCCATCTCCCACCACCAACGTCCCCGGTTCCCTCCCCCTCCCCAGCCCTCCTCCATGGCAGGTTCTCTATTTCTTTCCAATTCTCTCTCTTTCTCTTTTCCTTTCCCTCCAGACTATGGATTACTGAAATACATTAAAAGGTTGTCATGTGTATCCTTTTGCCTCTAATTAATGCTCAGTTCTAGGTTGGCATTAGTACCCTCGACAATTGTTAGCACACTATTCCATTTTCTGTTTTACCTAGCCTCTGACTCCCACACGTTTGTGATAATTTTCACCTTTGACAAGACTTCCTGATATATGTTTCACTTGACCTTGGATATTGGTATCATAATATGTACATATATATTTATGCCATGCAAATAAATGCAGTCATTCTGTATCTGTCACTCTCCTTCAGGCTAATTTCACTCAACATAATCTTCTCCATGTCCATCCATTTATAGGCAAATTTTATAACTTCATTTTTTCCTAACAGCTGCATAGTATTCCATTGTGTAGATGTACCAAAGCTTCTTTATCCAGTCGTCGATTTTCGGGCACTCTGGTTGCTTCCAGATTCTGGCTATTGTGAATAGTGCTGCTATGAACATAAAAGTAGGGATGGTGTTTCCGCTGCGTATTTTTGGTTTCCCAGAGTAGATTCCCAGGAGTGGTATGGCTGGGTCAAATGGGAGTTCAATTTCTGGTCTTTGGAGGAAAGTCCATATTGTTTCCCAGAAAGGCTGTACCAGCTGACATTCCCAACAACAATGGATGAGTGTCCCCTTTTCCCCACACCCACGCCAGCACTTGTTGTTCTTGCTCTTTTGAATATGTGCCAGTCTCTGTGGTATAAAGTGGCATCTCTTGGCCATTCGAATTTCTTCCTTGCTGAAGTTTCTGTTCATTTCTTCTCCCCATTTTATGATGGGGTTGTTTGTTTTCTTCTTGTAAAGTTCTACCAGTGCCTGATATATCCTGTATATTAACCCTTATCAGATGTGTATTGGGTGAATATTCTTTCCCATTCTGTGGGCTGCTTTTGTATCTTAGTCACTGTTTCTCTTGAGGTGCAGAAGCTTTTTAGTTTCATGTAGTCCCATATATTTATCTTTTCTTCTAGTTCCTTTGTTAGTGATGTTTCACCTTTGAAGATGCCTTTAGCTTCAATGTCGTGGAGGGTTTTTCCTATATTTTCTTCAATGTACTTTATGGATTCAAGTCTGATATTGAGATCTTTAATCCATTTTGATCTGATTTTTTGTGCATTGTGTAAGACACAGGTCCAAATTCATTTTTTACGTGTCGCTGCCCAGTTTTCCCAACACCACTTGTTGAAGAGGCCTTCTTTACTCCATTTTAGACTCATTGCACCTTTATCAAAGATTAAATGATCATGTGTTTGAGGTTATGTGTCAGGATACTCAATTCTATTCCATAGGTCCACAGGTCTGTTTTTATTCCAATACCATGCTGTTTTAATTACTACTGCCTTGTAGTAGTGTGAAGTTGGGAAAGGTGATGCCTCCCATCTTCTTTTTCCCGAGGATTGCTTTAGCTGTCCTTGGGGGGTTTATTGTTCCATACAAATTTCAGGAGCATTTGGTCAATTTCTTTGAAGAATGTCATCGGTATCCTTATAGGGACTGCATTGAATCTGTACAGAGCTCTAGGGAGTATTACCATTTTGACAATGTTGATTCTCCCCCATCCATGAACAGGGAATATGTTTCCATTTCCTTGAGACCTCTTTTATATCTTGGAGCAGTGTCTTGTAGTTTATAGGTCCTTTACACACTTGGGTAAGTTGATTCCTAGGTATTTGCTTTTCTGTGGCACAATTGTGAATGGAATTGTTTCCTTAATATCCCTTTCTTCTCTTTCATTATTTGTATATAGGAAAGCAACTGACTTTTGGATGTTGATTTTGTATCCTGCCACTCTACTATATGTGTCTATTGTTTCTAGGAGTTTTTTGGTAGAGAGTTTAGGGTTCTCTAGGTATAATATCATGTCATCTGCAAATAAGGATAGCGTGACTTCCTCCTTGCCTATCTGGATGCCCTTGATGTCCTTTTCTTCTCTGATTGCTATGGCAAGTACTTCCAGTACTATATTGAATAAAAGAGGTGAGAGTGGGCAATGTCGTCTTGTCCCTGATCTCAGGGGGAAGGCTTTCAAATTTTCTCCATTTAGAATGATGCTTGCTGTGGGCTTTTGGTAGATGGCTGTAACTATCTTGAGGAAAGTCCCTTCAATTTCCATTTTGTGGAGGGTTTTAATCATGAACAGGTGCTGGATCTTGTCAAATGCTTTCTCTGCGTCTATTGAAAGGATCATATGGTTTTTATTTTTTCTTTTATTGATATGATGTATTATGTAGATTGACTTGCGAATGTTGAATCATCCTTGCATTCCCGGGATGTATCCTACTTGGTCATGATGTATAATCTTCTTGATGAGTCTTTGGATTCTGTTTGCTAGTATTTTGTTGAAGATCTTAGCATCCGTGTTCATCAGGGATATTGGTCTGTAGTTTTCTTTCTTTGTGTTGTCTCTCCCTGCTTTGGGTATCAGGGGTGATATGTGCCTCATAGAAGCTGTTTGAGAGTGTTTCTGTTTCGTCTATTTCCTGGAAGAGCTTGAAAAGGACTGGCAGTAGGTCCTCCTTAAAAGTTTGGTAGAGTTCACTAGTGAATCCCTCTGGACCTGGGCTTTTGTGTTTGGGCAGACTTTTTAATTACTGTTTCAATTTCCTCAATGGTGATAGGCTTATTCAGGTATTGGAGGTATTCTTGTTTCAGCCGTGGCAGGTTATAAGACTTCAGGAATTGATCCATTTCTTCTAGATTCTCATGTTTCAGGGCATACAGGCTCTCAAAGTAATCTCTGATGATCTTTTGATTTCTGTGGTTTCTGTTGTGATGTCACCTTTTTATTTCTGATTCTGTTTATTTGGGTCCTCTCTTTCCCTGTACTTACAAGTCTTGCCAATGGTTTGTCAATCTTGTTTATTTTTTCAAAAAACCAGCTCTTGGTTTCATTAATCTTTTGGATTGTTTTTTTGGTTTCCAACTCATTGATTTCCTCTCTAAGTTTTATTATTTCCTTTTTTCTGCCTGGGTTGGGTTCCTTTTGTTGGTCTTTTTCTAATGTCTTCAGCTGTGTAGTCAGGTTATTTATTTGGGCCCTTTCTTGTTTCCTGATGAATGCTTGCAGAGCTATAAACTTCCCCTCTTAACACGGCTTTTGCCGTGTCCCACAAGTTCTTATAATTGGTGTCTTCATTTTCATTTGTTTCCAGAAATCTTTGGATTTCCTGTTTGATTTCTTCTATGACCCATTTGTTGTTCAGGAGTGAGCTGTATAGTTTCCAGGTGTTTGGTTTGACTCCCTGTTTCTGTGTACGGTTAACTTCCATTTTCAGTGCATCATGGTCTGAAAAGATAGCTGACACAATTTCTATCTTTTTTTATTTTATTGTGGTATACTCTGTGGCTCAGCATGTGGTCTATCTTGGAGAATGTTCCATGTGCACTAGAGAAAAATGTGTATTCAGCTTTTTTGTCATCAAAAGCCCTGTATATATCCACTAGCTCTCTTTCTTCCTTTTCTTCCTTCAGGGCCAATATTTCCTTGGTGAGTTTCAGTCTTGTTGATCTGTCCATCATTGATAGAGCAGTGTTGAAGTCTCCAACTATTATTGTGCTACTGTTAATGTCTTCTTTGAGGTCTCTTAGCAGTTTTTTTATGTATTTTGCTGACCCCTCGTTGGGTGCATATATGTTTATTAGTGTAATTTCTTCCTGGTGTACATACCCCTTAATTAATAAGAAGTGGCCTTCGTTGTCCCTTCTAAACTTTTTCAGCCTGAAGTCTATATTATCTGATACTCTATATTATATTATCTGTGGCTTCTAAACTTAGTTGTCCCTTCTAAACTTTTTCAGCCTGAATTCTATATTATCTGATACTCTATATTATATTATCTGTGGCTGTGATATGGCCACACCAGCCTTTTTGGAGGAGTTGTTTGCATGGAAAGGTGGTCTTCCAACCTTTGACTTTGAATCTGTGTTTGTTCTGATTATTCAGATGAGTTTCTTGTAGACAGCAGAATGTTGGGTTCAATTTTTTAATCCATTTTGTCACTCTGTGTGTCTTAATTGGTGCATTTAGACCGTTGACATTGAGAGAGATTATTGTCATCGGATTTTGTGTCATCTCTCTGTTTGTGCTTGTTGTGTTTATGGGTTTGGTCGTATTACAGTAGACCCTTCAGTCCTTCTTTTAATGTTGGTTTTGAGTCCATGAAGTTTCTGAGTTGTTGCTTATCCATGAAGTTGTGTCTCTTTCCTTCATATCTGAATGTGAGTCTGGCCGGGTAAAGAATTCTTGGTGAAGCCTGAAGTTCATTGAGCCTTTTCACAATATCCCACCATTGTTTTCGGGCTCGGAGTGTTTCATCAGACAAGTCTGCTGTAAATCTTAGAGATGTTCCTTTGTATGTGATTTCCTTCTTTGATCTTGTTGCTTTCAGTATTCTATCTCTATCTATAGTTTTTGTCATTTTAATTAAGATGTGTCTTAGAGTATTCTTGTTGGGGTTTCTTTTTAGCTGGTATCCCTACGGGCCTCCTGGATCTTGAGGCAAGCATTCTTTAGTTCTGGGAACTTTTCAGCAATTATAGCTTTGACAGTTTCTTCTTCATCAGCGTTTTCTTCTTGCCCTTCTGGGACCCCAATGATCCGTATATTGTTTCTTCTGGCTTCATCCCGATTATCTCTTGTCTGTTCAGTAATTGTGAGTCTTTTCAGAGAGAGAGATAGAGAGAGAAAGAGAGGAAACTGGGGTACCTGCTATTAAGGCGGGGGGGGGGGGCGGGGGGGGAGGGGTACCTTGGTGGTGGAAATGGGGCACTGGTGGAGGGATGGGTGCTGGAATACTGTATTACCAAGAACAATTATGAACACCTTTGTAAGTGTATGTTTCACGGTGGTATAATAAAAAAAAAATTTAAAAAAAATTGTGAGTCTTTTTTCTATCTTCTGGTGTTGTGTAGAGAATCTTTGGAACTTGTCTTCGAGATCACTAATTCTTTCTTCAGTAGCTATTATTCTGCTATGATGGCCTTCCACTGTGTTTTTTTTATTTCATTTACCTCATTTTTAATATATGTCATTTCCTTTTGCATTTTCCTCACTTCTTCTCTCATGTCCTCTTGTATTTTATTGATTTTGCATTCCATTGCTTCTTTGAATTCCTTTTGAATCCTTAACAGTTCTTTCCGAAATTCCTTATCAGAGAGATTATACAACTCATTGGTATTGCTTGGCTCATCTGGAGCAGTGACTTCACTCATAGAGCTTGATGGAATTTTGCGATGCTTTACCATTATGACTATTGTAGGTTGCAAATGTGAGTTCTTGGGTGACTAGATAGTATAGTTAGTAGGTGTCTGGTCTGTTTGCAGAGTTTGGGTGGGTGGCAAGGGATGTATGAACCAAGGTTCACTGGTACCTCATGCAAGATAGGTAGTAAGAGGGTCGCGCGGATAAGCCGCCGCCCACGCGGGTTTTGAGTTTTGGGATGTTCCCAGAAGCACAGGGCCCAAGGGTCCGGGGTGAAACCAAGGCAGTTTGCCTTGGTTCCCGTTGATGGAGTTTTTGCTCTTCTCTGGGGCAGCTTGGGGTCTGGCGGAGACGCAAGAATCACACACACACCTTTGGGGGGAGATCACAGGCATTCCCAGAAGCACGGGGCCCAAGGGTCAGAGGGTGAAACCAAGGCAGTTTGCCTTGGTTCCCATTGATGGAGTTTCCGCTCTTCCCTGGGGCAGCTTGGGGTCCTCGGAGACGCAAGAATCACACACACACACACACCTGTGCGGGAGATAGCAGGTGTTCCCAGAGTACTTACTCTTTTTTCCATCTTTTCCATATCATCCTATCAGAAAATATTCACTGTGTTCAGCTACATTAGAGGATATTGGGAGTTATGATCCATCACCACATGTTGCCCAAAAAATTATGGGCAACCAAATTTATATATACAGAAAAAGAAAGAAAAATATGAGAAGACAGATAAGAATAAAGAGAAAGAGATGGAGGAGAAGAAAACATAAGGAGGAGGGAAGAAAGATAGAAATACAGATAAAATTTAATAGTAGAGCAGTGGCCAAGCAAGCACAAGGACAGTGGAGGGGGCAAGATGGAGCCCATAAATCAGTCATCAATCTTGCTTTTTTGGGATAGCAGGTGCCACAACAAAATATGCAAACTCCACACCAAAATCAAGTGTGAAAACACCAAAAATAAAATTATGACCCGCTGGTTAGTACAATTAAATGTGCAAACCAAACACTGCAAAAAGTGTGTTATAACCCTCAGTCATCAGAAACAAGAAAAGCAATCAAAGAGATGGAAACGAAAAACATTAAGGACAAAGCAGATATTCGATAAGTATTGTTGGTGGAATGGATAAGGCACTTGCCTTAAATGCAGATAGCACAGGATTGACCCCTGGCTCCCCATATGGTCCTCCCAAACCTAACAAGGAGTAATCACTGAGCACAGAGTCATAGGCAAGCCCTAAGTATCATTGGGTGTGGCCCCAAAACCAAAACATAGAAAAAAAATAAGTGTTGTTGGTTTTGGATGAACTAACTGAATCGATGAAGTGCCCAAATGCTGTAATTAAAGTTATTGGTATCTGAGGTACTTTTCTCTTTTTTTTTTTTTGCTCTGTTTTGGAGGGTGTCACACCCAGAGATGCCCAGGGGTTACTCCTGGCTTTACTTAGGAATTACTCCTGGTGGTGTTTGAGGGACCATATGAAAGCCAGGGAACGAACCTCAGTCAACTGAGTGCAAGGCAAACACCCTATCTGCTGTACTATCACTCCAGCCCCTGAGGTACTATTTCCAATACTCAAAACTACTTCTTAATACTTAGTGCGGCTTAAAGGTGATATAAAATTAGTGACAGTTGCTATACTTGAATCATTCACTTTGTATCAGAAAGCTATTTCTAAAACCGAAAATAATATAAGTTAGGATTTTGATCTTAGTCTTAGACATACATGTTCAAGTCCAAGTTCTCCTCTCTGTGGTTCAGCATCTTTTCTCTCATTAACAACAGTATCTACCTCCTGAGAAGGAGCTGGGTACTGGAAATTTCAGAATCATTCCCAGTATCCAGCAACCAATGTAAAACTATGTCTTTTTATTATTTGTACATATACCAATATTTTATGCAATTTCAAATATTAAAATAAAAAAGAGAGACTCACAGACATGGGGCAGAGCTGCTACTTGCTCTCCCTGTGCCCAGCCGCTCACAAGGTGCCCAGGAGGGATGACGGGTTCTAGCCCTGGCCCGCCACCAAGCAGAGCCTTGCAACAAGCCAGACGACCCCCACTCCATGAGGGCCTCCATTTTCCACATCTGGACTCCTCTCTCGTCAGAACTCCACCCAGCAGACCTGCCTATCACAGCCCGGTTCATGGAGTTCCACCCTGCAGCAGTCTTTTTTTAAATCCGGCTCAGGTATGCCGGGCCAGAGACTCACAGGCATGGGGCAGAGCTGCTACTTGCTCTCCCTGTGCCCAGCCGCTCACAAGGTACCCAGGAGGGATGGTAGGTTCTAGCCCTAGCCCGCCACCCCAGCAGAGCCTTGCAACAAGCCAGACGACCCCCACTCCATGAGGGCCTCCATTTTCCACATCTGGACTCCTCTCTCGTCAGAACTCCACTCAGCAGACCAGCCTATCACAGCCTGGCTCACGGGGCCGCTTGCAGCCGCGTGGTTCATCAATAAATGCTGGACTTAGAGATGACTACAATAGTATGCTACTTACACGGCAGAGCCTCGCAAGCTACCCGTGTCGTATTTGATATGCCAAATACCAGTAACAATTATAGACCTCATTCCGGAATGGATTGAGGCTCTTTATGTTCCCGGAGCAAGCAGATGACCTTGGGCTCTACTATCATGAGATAGGACATATGGAGATGTTACTGGGGCCCGCTCGAGCAAATCGATGATGAACGGGACGACAGTGATACAGTGATACAGTGAAAATAAAAAAGTTCTAGTATAACAGTAAAATATTTTAAGTATACGTGTTTTTGAAATCAGAAACTTAATTAGAAATTAATTAGAAATATATTAGAAATTAAAAAAGAGAAAAAAGAAATATATTAGAAATAAAAGGCAAAATTAATTAGAAATTTAATTAGAAATTAATTAGAAATAAAAAGAAAATAAATACATCAGGCTTATTCTTCAAGTCTGTGAGCTCTGTTGAACATGTATTGAACAGGTATAGCCACTTGCATGTCTCTATGCTTCTTTGCTTACCTAATTCCCTCTGAAGAAGCCCATGCTTTGTCTTGAATACACATTTTCCCTTAATCTCTCCTCAAATCTTTCTAAATAAGTTTCTCTAAAACTTTCTTGCTTAATAAAAGAAATTAATAATCAATATATCAAAATCAAATATTTTGTTTTGCTAAAACTATAGCTTATTTTAATTTTGAGCATAGGCTGTGTCATGATTTGTATCTGAACTTTTCTAAACTGAATTTTTTAGGGGCCAGAGTGACAGTACGGTGGGTAGGGCATTTGCCTTGCATGTGGCTGACCCAGGTTCAATTCCCAACATCTCATATTGCCTCGCAAGCACCACCAGCTGTGATTCCTGAGTGCAGAGCCCAGAGTAATCCCTGAGTGTTACCAGGTATGACCCCAAAATCCAAGAAAAGACAAGATTGGGCTTTCTAGGCTATTTCATCCCTTCTCTACTACAGAACTTGCCTAACAGAGCTCCCTGTGCTACACTAAATATGAGGTACCAAGGGTGGGAGAGGGAGTCTGGTCCGAGCCCACCCCAATAGAGTCTCAGAAGTCAGAAAAAAAAAACCTTCATGAACCACAATTGCAGACATTTTTAAGGCTGGACTCCATAGCTTGTCAGAGTCCCACCCAAAAAGAGAAGCCAATTTCAAACCCAGGTATGCAGGTCACTGCGGCGAAACTCGCCAGACTTTCATGGAACTGCAGCTGGGGATCCTTTTCCCACCTCTGTCCCCTCCTGAAGGCCTGGTGGTAACACCCATAAACTGCTTCCGACGCTGATGGCCATGATCCAGAGACGTAGACAAAAGGCAGAGCTGCTATCGGTCCTTCCTGTGGTGCACAGTCATTATCTCAAAGCCCAGTATACTGATGTTCCAGGTATTCCATCACATTTGATAGAATTAAGCATGGGGTATACAATAATAAGTGTGTGGTAACAGTGTCTGTTCTGTAGGAAGAAAATTGTTAATTTTACTGTGGGCTTAAATGATCCAATGGGTCCACTGTGAGATTTAATAATCTTCTGAGACTTTCTTCTAAGAATATAAACCTTGATCATATTTAGAGAATTAGCTCCAACAAGCAATATAGAATAGATTATTCAGTATATGCTTAAGATAGGCTCAAACAGAGGGTGAGAATTTTTTTTTGAAATAAGTTGTCCGTAGGTGCAGTGGTAGGGGATTTGGAACTGACTAATAGAAGCCCATCTGCTGGGTGGAGTTCTGAAGAGAGGGAAGTCCAGATCTGGAAAATGGCGGCCCTCATGGAGTTGGGGGTCATCTGGCTTGTAGCGAGGCTCTGCTGGGGTAGCAGGCCAGGGCAAGAACCCACCATCCCTCCCAGCTATCCCTCCCGCCCCTGCTCCTCGTGAGCAACTGGGCACAGGGAGAGCCAGTAGCAGCTCTGCCCCATGTCTGTGAGTCTCAGCGAATGAGCCTATCACAGTCCAGCATCGATCCTATCACAGCCTGGATCATCGACACCCACCCTGCAGCAGTCTTTTTCAATCCCGCCCAGGTATGCTAATCCAGAGACTCACAGACATGGGGCAGAGATGCTACCGGCCCTTCCTATGCCCAGATGCTCATGAGGCACCCGGGAGGGATGGCGGGTTCTAGCTCTGGCCCACCACCCCACAGAGCCTTGCAACAAGCCAGACAAACTCCCACTCCATGAGGGCCGCCATTTTTCACCTCCAGGCTTCCCTTTCATCAGAACTCCACCCAGCAGAAGAGCCTATTAAAGCCCGGATCGTCGACACCCACCCTGCAGCAGTCTTTTTTCAATCCCGCCGAGGTGTGCTGATCCAGAGACTCACAGACATGGGGGCAGAGCTGCTACTGGCTCTTCCCTGTGCCCAGCCGCTCACAAGGCTCTCGGGAGGGATGGTGGGTTCTAGCCCTTGCCCACCACCCCAGCAGAGCCTTGCAACAAGCTAGATGACCCCCCTCCATGAGGGCCGCCATTTTCCACATCCTGACTTCCCTCTCATCGGAACTCCACCCAGCAGAACAGCCTATTAAAGCCCAGCTTGCACTGCCACTTGCAGCTGTCCGGTTCATCAATAAATGCTGAATTTAGAGGTCACTACAAGAGTATTCCACCCACATGACAGAGCCTGGCAAGCATCCCGTGTTGTATTTGATATGCCAAATACCAGTAACAATTGTAGACCTCATTCCAATGACCTGATGTAATGGTTTGAGGCTCTTTATGTTCCTGGAGAAAGCAGATGCCCTTGGGCTCTACTGGCATGAGACAAGACAGATGGAGATGTTACTGGTGCCCGCTCAAGCAATTTGATAATGAACGGAAGACAGTGATACAGTGAATAGAAGCCCAATACATTGTAGAAATTCAGAAAGTGAATGCAAGAACACAAATGGGCCAGAATCACACACAACAACCCAGAAAAAAATCTTGACTTTATCAATACCATTCCCATATATGGACTGTAATGGTCAATACATTTGGTGCTGGCTAGGAGAACAGGCATAAGGATGGAGGGGGAATTGAGGGTCTTTGGTGGTGGTGGGTGCACACTGATTGTGGGATTGTTGAATGATGAATGTTTCTAACAACTGTACTATGCGAAATTTTGTAAATCACGGCATTTAAATAAAGTTAAAAATTTTTAAGAATTTAAAAAACGAACAAACTATTAGGTTCACTGGTAACCTATGGATGTGCCATATCTATCTCTATTTACCTTGTTAAGGAATTAAAGTTCGTGGTGGTCACCATTTGAAGGCTAATATTCTAGAAAAGAGAGTTGGTGCTAAAAACCAAGATCATTAAGGTGGCAGCTACCAAATAAGTTGGCAGATTTGTCTCTCAGAACCATATTGCTCTCTGGCTAGGACTTATGTTTATACTAGGCTGGTAGAAGTAAATTAGCCCAAAATTGTGGGGAGTGAGTCAGAGAGAGAAAGGAATATGACAAAGGTCAGAAATATTTTATAAGAGCCTGTTGTTGACGCCCGCCAAGGATGGAAGAAGTTCTTGGGTATAAGAAGGTTCAGGGTGCTTCTCAAAGAGTCTGTTGTTTGCTCATCTCCTCTGCCATCCAAAGCTGGACCAGGTTCAACATCAAACACATCACGTTTGAAAGCATTTTTAAGATGGGACACAGGAAGGCCAGAGACATGAGACTATTGCATATGGTCACCCAGGTCCTACCACCAGAATTGATCGCTGAGCACAGAGCCAATAGTAAACCCTGAGCACTGCTGGGTGTGCCCTCTCTCCTCTGGTACACACACACAAATGGTGGGAGACAGGAGAAATACATTTGTGAGATATAGCACAAAATCTCTAATGCTTGCTTATGACTTCAGTGGTGCTTTCCCACTTTCTTTTGTAACTAAGGTATTCTAATTGGTTGCCTGATAGATATAAGCAGTAGATAAGGTATGGGGACCTAACTTGCTTCATTCTTTTCCATTAGGCTACCATAAAATCAAGTTAAAGGTTTCTTTCCTTTGGAAACAGGTATTTAAATATTTTCCAAGTCTTTCCTCTAAAAATTGTAATTTTGGGTTCAGCCTCATCATGACTCAGGAAAAATTGTAATGTCCTGGGCTAGGATTCAGCTACTAAGGCATCTTAAGTATTCTAGCACGAAATGTGAGAGGGGAAAATAGGTTAATGTTTCTGATCAAATACTGGATGGAAGATCTAATTGGAAATTTTGACAGGAATTAATGTTTTTTTCCAGGAATCCTGTAGCCAACTGAAGATCTAGCTGATTCGGTCAGAGGTTTAAGTACACAGGCTCTCATTATTGGCCTTCTGTGAGGTCTCTTATGGATCAAGAGTGGGTCAAAGGACATTAACTGTTCCATATCTATGCTACAGTCATTTATTCAACTAGCTAAAGAAATATAGCAGTAGGTCATTCCTTTCTATCTGTAATCTTTTTGCTTGATTATTTCTTGGAAAAGAACACAGAGATTCACTCATGATATGGAAGTGCCAAGGTATTTGATCACGGAAATGAAATAATGAATTTTGAATGTCCAGCTGTATTCTGATCTTCACACGTAACTTTTCTCCCTAGGGAAAGGAAAAATTAAAGCACAATTTCTGCCTTGTTCATCAAACCCATGTTCTTCCTTCAGCTCCTCTCTTGCTTGCTTGCCTCAAGGTTTCTTAACTTGCCCATTTCCACACTGGAGAGGTCTATGCTCCTTTTCCACCAGGAATAGCTCCCTCTTTATCCCCTCACATCTTTTTAAAATAACTTTCAATTAAAACTTTCATAAAAAATTAATAATAAACTGAAACTTCTCCCCTCCCATCTCCCCACCTCCCAAATGAAGCTATTATGTGAAAACTCCAAGCCTAATTTCATTTGAAAAGGGTCCATAAACTCATTTTTATGTTACTAGTTAACCAGTAATTATCTTAGCCACACAATGAAAGGAATATAAAAATCTGAAATGTGAGAAGTGACTATTGGTATAAAGGAATCTGTCGCTTTCAATATTTCTATCTAACGAGGAAGAATTGCTTAGCTTACGTTTCTCAGAAAAGTTCCTCTCTTCCCTACAGAAACCTTGCATTTACAAACTCTTTACATTATCGAAACAGTTTCATATTCATTCTATATTCACAGTGTAACCCAACATATAGCCATGCATGCTTTACACACTTCAGTTTGAGAATACTTATCACATGCTATGTGTGAAGCAGAAACTTGAACTAGTCTTCAAGATATACTAGAAGCAGGCAAAAATCATCTAAAACATGCTGATGGAGACTCCATGGAAATCTAAAATTTGAACAAACTAGTGAGAGGCCCAAGAATCAGCTGCAGCATTTATAGACAGCCCTACCCAGGGAAATACCCACTGTGTATAGATCAAGTGGGGACATATATGTCAAAAGAGTGAAACAGAAGAGTGAGCAATGTCAGACAAATGATAAATAAATGAGAATAAAACACAATACCAAATATAATTTATATCAAATCAGAAATAGCCTTTCCTTTGCTGAGTCCTGGCTAAGGATTTTATCAATTCCTTTTTGAGTAGCTACTATAATGCACAATCTATATGTTGTGGAAGAAGTCACTAAAATGCACAATCTATATATAATACATTGTACAAATTATTTCCTGGATCTTATAAGATAAAAGAATAAGTGATGTCTCTTAAAAATACATAATATACTGGACATATAGCTCCCATTTGTCATTTCCATCAAGATTCTATTAAATGAAAAATATTTCCTGCTCTTTAGGTACCTAATATAGTAGGATTACCAACATGAGAGAAAATAAGGTGTTAATAATCAACACTCCTACTCACAAAAATAACTGAGATTAAGTGAGAAATTTAATTAAAACACCTGAGGTGCTATGTTTTCTTTTTTTATAGATTATAGGAGATCAAATGAGGAAATGAAATAGAATTTATATGATTAATGTCTCTATTGATAGATAAGGCTTTTATAACCCTTCATGTATGGGGGAGAATAGTTAAGAAAATGTACTAGGTCAGTTTTCAGTGACCACAATTATCTCATAAATAGCAAGTGAGCTTCTCTTTCTCTACTCCAAACAGAGCAGTCAGGAGGGGGCATTGCAACTCTGTGGAACAGAGTTTGTGTTTTTGTTTTAATTTGGGTGAGCTGAGCTATCCCCAGTCGCAAACTTGAGAGAGGGTCCGTGGTTTAATTCCAGCCATAACAAAAATATGAAACTCTATATGCTACAGAATGAATTTAATGAAAACAGAAGTGATTCGAGAGCTACAGTCAAGACAACCATTTTTAAAGGCTTTATGCTCATAGCCAACAGATCTTTGGTAAGTAAAATTTGATCTGGAAGTCACAAACTACACCCTTTCTGTGTACTTGGTATTGAGTGATACGCCTCGGAAGGTAAAGCCAAAAATCTGCCTAAGACCATTTGACTTCATTTTATTCTTTTTTAGATATTATTCATTGTAGTGAGAGTCACAAGTAAGGAGAACAAGAGTGAAATATCTTGAGACAGGCCATTTCAATGATGTGGTTGCAACAACGAACATTCTAAAGATCTCATGGCAAGTTCTATTACTGTGATACTTCCTGTCCAAAAAGTCTGAAAAGTCAGTATATGCCACGAAACTATGAGCTTCGAAATTCAACCCAAGGTTTCTCAATCTCGTTCTGACCCTCTGCTGAGTAGTATAATCAAATGCATCAGAACAGACAGCTGTGATTCCCTTTCATTCTGAAAATAATGAGCTCAAGCGTCTGTGTGCTGCTATGAAAGCCAGACACTTTCTCATTGATGGACATCCTCTTCCAGCTGCTTTTAACAATTTAAAATTAAGTGGATCTGTCTTGGGGAGATATTAGGCCCTCTTAACACTGTGAGAGGTCCATGACAAGATGGCCCGGGATGCTTCCTTTCAGTGTTCCACACTCCTCATTGGGCCATCCCAGCAAAGTAAACAAAAAACACCTTTGCATCCCGAGAGCTTGTAATGTTCACTTGTTTGCATACACAAGCCGATCAGCCTGATTAATAATCTAGAGGCTGTAGAGGGCACCTACAGTCACACGGTCACATTATTCCATTACCAATGTATTTCCCATACGGGACTTAGATTCTGACATTGTGATTTTTCTGAGGTAGTGTTACGGTAACTGACCCTTGTTTGCTTGTTTGTTCTGTTTTGCTTTGGTTTTATGCTCAGTGCTCAGTGGTTACTCCTGGCTCTGTACTTTGGGATCAGTCCTGGCAGTGCTCAGGCGCATTGGGAATTGAACTAGGGTTCTATGCATGTAAGGAAAATGTCCCTGTGCTTTAATTTAAGGTGCATTCCCACTGTCTCTTGAATTTAGAATACCTAGTGTTTATGTTTTTTCTGCTAAAATTTCAAAGGTCCTAAATCAAAAGGAAGAAAATATTTAAATTTAAATCATGTATTAAGCTAATAGAACAATCTAGGCAAATTCTACACACCTTTGTGAAAAGCTGCTAGTATTTGCCTAGTCTTTTCTAAACGGTAATCAAGATTTATACATATCATTCAAACTTCCATCATTATTAGGACTTCTTAAATGGCTAACCTGCCCAACAATGTTCGTTTTTTTTATTATACACTCTGACAAACTCTCCTCAGGGCTGTGTATATTAAAATATTTAACTTGAGGTTTTATTTCATGAACTGTCTTGTAATACCTACTTCACTTTCTTTTTTACTCCCTTCTTTTATTAAATATAATTATGCCTCAAATATTTAAAGTTTATACACTCACCCCCCCAATAGAATTATTTTAGTATTTGATCCTTAGAACCTTTCTAAGGAATCTTTCTTAGAGTCCATTAAACTTCGTGGGCACAAACACATGAAGAAAGGAGGGAAATACCATCAACTCTTGCTCACCCCCAGAACCCAGGTGATAATTTTAGAAGATGAACATGTGGGTCTCAGACAATGGCAATTGTATGTGAAAACAGCATTCCTAGAATGAATGACACTTTGTCTGATGAGTAGACAAAGAGGGAGAGACAGCAGCTATACTGGTCTAAGTGACTCTGGTCAGAATTATGAAAATTCTTTCTTTAAAAAAAAATCTTCCACTTGCACATGTATTTCTGATTTTTAAGGAAGGTTAGAGCTATATGAGACCCGGAATCAAAACCTGATGTGACCTACATAAAAGAAACGCTGATTCCCTAATTAATCCAAGCTGTGGCTGCAGGCTCTGCGAAGAGCTGCCAAACAATCATCCAATCAATCTTTCGACTATCCTGCAGGAATGTGATGAGGAGGGCAGAGAAGCAAAAGACGGCTGTGAGGATACAGAGACTAGGGAATGTTCTCCCCTCGATACTTGCGCCATGCTGAGGGTCCTGTGTTTCCAGCACATAAGCCTGGAGATGGAAAAGATGACGTGGAGGTGGGGGCTGGGAAGCAAGAGGACCAGCAGGGGTTGAGGAGAAAAACAGACTAAATGTTTTAACAGCTGCCTTTTTTTTTTTCTTCACCTATTTTGCCCAAGGATCTGATTTCCTTCGAAGGGGTGGGCTTTCTCTGAGCCAACTGCTCCGCTCAGCAGGGCCTGTTTACACTAAGAAGCAGCCTCCTCTCTCTCCCTTTCCTTCTTGGCGTTTATTTGAGGAGAGGGAAGGGGATTTCAGAAGAAAATGGAATATTTTCCAGAGTTCCTATTAAAGCAAAATCAGTCAGAGAAAATGCAGTTGAAATGAATTTTAAATAGACACTGGCAAAAAAATGAAGAGAGGAAAGAGAAAAAAGAAAAAACCTCACATTTTTCCTCTTGAATTTTTTGACAGGAAAATCGTTCTTCAGGAAAGATGGAATGCCATTCCCATGTAAATTCCCCTTAATTTCAGCTCCTCAGTGATGCAGACGGCATGTTATTAGAGAGGGATTAGAAAAATAACTCGGCTGCTAAATTTGGAGGCAAATAACTTGCAGAGAAGCAATAAAACAAATGGCAAGGGTGCTTCCTGGAAGCCAAACGTTTGGGACTGCCAATATCAGATAAAGGGCAAATTCAATGTGGAAGGAGTAGTTATTTTTCTTGCTGAAAGGTCCTCATTCTAGCATTTTGATTTTTCTCCAGTATTTCATCGCACATTTTATGATCAATACTGTCTCTCCATGACTTAATGGTCCAACAGCCACTCCATTAAACACATATGAGCATACGAACACACATGCATTACTTTATGCCAGCAGATCGGCCTGTTGAGGAATCTGAGCAACAAAATGTAAGCTTTCATGTAAGCCACTTCCCAACTATTCAAACAAATGTTGGAAAGCCTGACGGAAGTTACCACATACTGCAAATACTTGTTAGATTTTATTTAGATTCATACATACTAAGGTAGAGGTGACTACAAGAGTATGCCACCTGCACAGCAAGCCTGGCAAGCTGCCCGTGTCGTATTGGATACACCAAATACCAGTAACAACTATATTAGGTCATTCCCATGACCTAATATAATGGTTTGAGGCTCTTTATGTTCCTGGAGCAAGCAGATGCCCTTGGGCTCTACTAGCATGAGACAGGACATATGGAGATATTACTGGTGCCTGCTCTAGCAAATAGATGATGAAAGGGAGGATAGTGATAGTGACATACTAAGGTACATACTATTGCTCCAGCTTTCTAGGATCAATTTTGGGGGGAAAAAAGTTTCTCTTCCTATCACCCTTCCTCTATACATTCTATAGCATAAGCTTTTCTTCCGTTTAGTCCCATGCACATTTATGCTGCCTATTTTCTCTCCAGTTATTCTGTGTTTGTTTCATGAGTTCTTTACCCTAAACTAGATCAAAACAATTTGTGATCAAAAGAACTCTAGCATATATTTCAGAAACTTTGAAAAATCCATTAGCATGATGCTGTATCTTCTAACTTCTCAAAGATTGCCCAG
Source organism: Cryptotis parvus (assembly GCA_021461705.1). Taxonomy (NCBI): domain Eukaryota; kingdom Metazoa; phylum Chordata; class Mammalia; order Eulipotyphla; family Soricidae; genus Cryptotis; species Cryptotis parvus. Next base: position 108,918 of record JAJIBD010026012.1, on the reverse strand, counting down.
TTTTAAAAGTAAAAGTTATATATCCAAAGAACCTTTCTTTTGTAACACCTTATTGGGTGGAACCCCTCATCTGATAAGCATAAACTGAAAGTACAGGGGCAAAACTACAGCATGACTGATTAAAAAATTATGGAATAACTACAATATTTCCGTTAAAAGGTAAAAACAAAGATAGTAATCTAATAATCTCTATCAAAGAAACATACTGTATAATAAACACTATTTGCATAGGTCACACCTAAAATATATAAACAAGAAGAGAAAATAGGACACATAGAAATTGTAGAGGAAGCTGGAATATTGGTTTCTGCTTAGCTCAAATGTCAGTCCTTTTTTATTTGCTCTATTTCTCTACTGACCAACAGGAACTATGAGGTTAAGAATGTTGTCTTATAGACCTTCATAGGCCAGAAGAAACATGACTGAAATGTCTATAATTAACCTAAAATTAGCCATATTTTAGCATGCATCTCAGTACTTTTCCCTTTAAGCAACTGCCTTAAAGTTAGTCTTTTGGAGTATTGTGAGTTGGCTGGATATAATTTACAGTTACTATATAGGCTTTTGTAATGACCCTCAAGAGATGAAGAATTTTATTAATAACATTACTTCCAGGATGTTATTTAAACTTGGAGAGCTCTATTATTTTTCCAGTTAAATAATTAATAATAACAGTAGGTCCAGGGGTAGAATTAGTCCACCTGTCAGGGCTTTGGCTTTGCATGTGGATGACCTGTTTTGACCCTAGTCACCATCCAAGCATTGTCCGAAGTGATCTCTGAGCACAGTTTGGTGTGGCCCCAAAACCATAATAATAATAATAGATACAAAGGATGTTATAGTGGACATGGTGCAGATTTTAAGCAAGTCTGAGAAAGGCCCTGCTCCTACCCTCTGAGAGAGCTATAATAAGGAGAATATCAACATGGAATGGAGTTTGTTAGGATGAAGGATATTAGTGAAGATTGATGGGAGTTTCCACATCCGGACTCCCTCTCGTCAGAGCTCCATCCAGCAGAAGAGCCAATCACAGCCCAGCTTGCATGGCCGCTTGTGACTGCGCGGTTCATTATTAAACACTCGAGATTATATGTGACTACAAGACTATACCACCGCATGGCAAAGCCTGGAAAGCTACCCATGTTGTATTTGATTTGCCAAATACCAGTAACAATTATAGAACTCATTCCCATTATTTGATGGAATAGTTTGAATCTCTTTATGTTCCTGGCGCAAGCAGATGCCCTTGGGCTACACTCAGCATGTGACAGGACATATGGAGATGCTACTGGTGCCCGCTCGAGCAAATCTATGATCAACAGGAAGACAAGTGATACAAGTGATGGGAGTTTATGAGCAGATGGTAGAATATTAATTTTGGCTAACTTTCTTGGGAAAAGTAAGAGGAAAATTGGTTAGAAATGAAGAAAATGGCAGATATGACAAACAACTTAATGAACATACATATGAATACTCAACTAAAAGAGTTAGTCCTATGTATGTTCATCAAGTTCTCTTTGTCACATCTAAGACAGATACATGAGGCAGAGCTGCTACCAGCTCTCCCTGTGCTCTGCTGATCATTAGACATCCGGGAGGGAAGGCGAGTTCTAGACCTGGCCCTCCATTTCAACAGTCTCTCAAGAAGCCAAAGGAACCCCCCACACCATGAGGGCAGCCATTTTCAACATGTGGACTCCACAGCTCATCAGAGCTCCACCCAAGAGAAAAGCTGACCCCAAGCCCAGCCTCGTTAGAGTCCCACCATATAGAGAAGCCTATTTCAAGCCCAGGTATGCTTGAACCAGAGACACAGATATAGTGGGCAGAGCTGCTACTGGTTCTTCCTGTGCTCGGTTGATCATGAGGCATCTGGGAGGAAAGGTGATTGCTAGCCCTGACCTACCATCCCAATAGGAGCCTCGCAAGAAGCCAGAGGAACCCCAACACCATAATGGCAACCATTTTCAACTCCAGAGCTCATCAGAGTTCTACCCAAGAAAAAAGTTGATCTCTCCCTGTTTGAGACCATGCGGTTTATAAGTAAATGCACAAAACTGAGAGCCTACTACTACTAAGAGTATCTCACCCTCACAGCAGAGCCTGGCAAGCTACCCATGTTGTATTTGATATGCCAAAAACAGTAACAATTATAGACCTTATTCCCATGACCTGAACAAACGGTTTGAGACTCTTTGCATTCCTGGAGCTAGCAGATGCCCTTGGGCTACACTAGCACCTGACAGGGACATATGGAAATGCTACTGGTGCCCTCTCGAGCAAATCAGTGAACAACAGGAAGATAAGTGTACAAGTGATACATATGACTAAAACTACAGAATTAAAGGGATAGAAGATACACACACGTAGATGAATAATGAAAGGGACACTAGACACATGAGAAACAGAGGACAGTACAGTGAATTGGAATTGGAAAGGTAGGTAAGTTCCTCGAATGTCAGAGAAGGTGACCAATGTTAATTGAGCTTAACCTGGGAGCCAGACTATATTATGCAATATATGTTATATTATTTAATGTTTGTAGATATCTTTATCTTTGTCTTATAGAGGGCAAATCAAACTGAGAAAAATATGTTCATGTTCATACATTGAAACCAAAAAGTCACATGAACCCAGATAGGTTTGCATTCAAACTGGAGTAAACTGAATTCTGTCCATTTCAAACTATATTAAAACTGCAAAGAAATTGTTAGAGCTTCACAAAATGGATAATTAAAGGCCAAAAAGTCGGTTTTATGGATTCTCTCTAAGGGATAGACTGGAAGAGACTGAAAATAAATAGAGGGAGTGGGTGAAGATTAGAACTAAGTAATTCTTAATTCATATAAAATAACAATTTTCAAGCTAGTAACTGAAAACAATTAAAAATATTTCAGAGATATTTCCTACCAAGCCATACTATTGGTTTAACTGTTTCCAAGTGAAAAAGAATCCTCAAAACACTTGTCACTTGAATCACTTGTTTTCCCATTGTTCATTGATTTGCTCGAGCGGCCGCCAGTAATGCCTCCATTCGTTGGGGATGAGATCCATTATTGTTCCTGTTTTGGGCATATTGAATACAGCATGGGTAGCTTGCCAGGCTCTGCCATGGCTCTGGGTTCATCCTAGGGTACCAAGTCTTTTCCTATGTCAGACCATCAACGATCCATGGCCCACGGAGCAGAGCCCTGGGTGTAGACAAGCCTGTCTCCTGTCTGCCACCTGCTGATGCAGCCAGGCACCGCAGCCACACCTGCAACACCTCGAGGGGCTGAACCTAATAAAAGGAGAAAAGAAAAAATGTGGGTTGAATAAATACCTAGCACTGCATAAGTAAATTGGGAAAATGAAACAGCTGCAGGCCTCAGAAACTTTGGAGACAAGGGGTGGAGCAGAGAGAGCATAGTGAGTGGGTGCTTACCCTGCATGCTGCTGATCGAGGGTCCATCCCTGGCATCTCATATGGTTCCCTAAGCACCCATATAATTCCTGCGTGCATAGCCAGGAGTAACTCTTAAGTATTGCCAGGTTTGGTCCAAAAAAACCTTGGTGGGACTACACCTGTCAGTGTTCAGGGCTCTGAGCTCAGGGATCAAAACACATATAGAAGAAAATTTTTGTCTGTCGTAAAGAATATTTGCTATTCTAGGATATAGAAAATAGGTTATTTCTTGTTGACAACTTGTAGATTTTTTTAAATTTTTTATTATACCACCGTGAGACATACAATTACAAAAGTGTTCACAATTGGTTCTTGGTAATACAGTATACCAGCACCCATCCCTCCACCAGTGCCCCATTTCCACCACCAATGTACCCCCACCCCCTCCCACCCACCTCCAGGCTGCCTCAACAGCAGGTAGCCCAGTTTCCTCTCTCTCTCTCTCTGTCTCTCTCTCTGTCTCTGCATCTCTCTCCCCTCTTGTTTTACACATTGTGACTAGCCCTGCAGATATTTAGAGTTTAAAACTTAAGTCTCTTTGTGTATATTCAATGGTGAGTTTTAATCTGCCATTACCATTTCACACATTTAGTAAAACACTGGTATCTATTTATATCCTATTAATGAATGCAGTCATTCTATATCTGTCCTTTTCCTTCTGACTAATTTCGAACTTGTAGATTTTTTTAACTACACAAATGTTGTCTGTCACAGTCATACTGTATTTGTCATTCCAGAATATAGACACTAGTTATTTCCTTTTGACACAGTATTTAAGTATGCGGATCATTGCTAAAAAATCACTTTATTTCTATTAGGGATTTAGTCTTTTAAGTTAATGGCAAGGAACACGATCCTTTATTTTGTGTAAGATTGTTTATAACTTTAGTACCTTGTGAAATTACGCATTTTATGGATGGGTTTAATCCATTCTGAAGCCTTATAACTAATGAAATAATTGTTTAAGTAGAGAGAAGTAGGACATGTGGCAATGGTTTCAAACTCCAATGATTCAAAAAACTAAAAAATATAGTATGCTATCCTTTCTATTTTGAAGGTGTCCTGAGAAAAATGGGATTTCCATCTCACCTAGGAGAGAGCACCAAATCCTAACCACTAGACCACCAGGGAGCACAAGGAGAATTAATGATTTATATATAGCAGAATAGTATGAATGCTTTAATTTTGCAACATATTAGATAGATGCAGCTAAAAGATTATGAAACAAAATTAAATTAATAAAATAAGTCTAAATGTTAGAAGTGTTATAGCATTGTCCATTAAAGGATACAGCAATTTCTCTAGATAGTCTCAGGCACTTGCAGCACTGGAACCCAAAAATAGATTGGATAAGATATCAGAAATAACCATAGTTCAGTATTTCATCTGCTAGAGCAGATGGTTGCAATGGTCTCTTGTGGGTATGTGTATGTTCTAATATTATGCAATCCTTGCATATAGGAATGAGGGTCATCTCCAGCCTAGTAATTATGATGGCAGGGCTAGTATCCTGAATTTATTGAAACCGAAACCAATTATATGCTAGGCACTAGTTCTATCAGCATACTTTTCATTTTATCTTAACACGATCCTCTGTGGAGGGTACACTGTCTCCATTTCAGAAGGAAGGTGTGTATGATAATAATATTCACAAATTTCCCCACCATTGCAGCATAAAATATGGCGTATCTGGAATTCAAGCAAGCAGATGCCCTTGGGCTCTACTAGCATGAGACAGGACATATGGAGATGTTACTGGGGCCCACTCGAGCAAATCGATGATGAATGGGAAGACAGTGATCTGGAATTCAATCACTGGCCTATTTGTATCCCAATCTGCCATCCTGGGTCTGGAGCACAGTCCAGCGAGTAGGGGGTTTACCCGTGCATACAGCTGACCTGAGTTTGATCCCCAGAATCCCATAAGGTTCCCCAAGAACTGCCAGGACTAATTCCTAAGAGCAGAGCTAGGAGTAACTCTTGAGCATTGCCAGGTATGATCAAAAATTTTTTTTCATTTAAAATATAAATGAAAATATGCCATCTTATTTTATTCTATGGCCCTACTTACACATTAGATTCAGTCACTGGGAACAATTCACAAATATGTCAGTCCCTGAGCCTGACATCTTGAGATTTTGCTTAACTCATTTGTATGGGCTCAATTATATTCACTTTTTAAAAGTCATAGTGCTATACTACATGTTGCCATTCAAAGCATTATGAATTTCTAAGAATATAGTTTGAGAAAAAACTTATAATCATATATTCACTCCCTTCATCCTTCTCCACATCATCACTACCACCACAAACTTCACTTTTAGAGCACTGTGCTCAACCAAAAATCATAATGATTTAGTTAAGATTAACAGACTAATGCATCACAGGTAATAATCAAGGTTTGGCTATCAAGGAGATAAATTAGGAATAATTCCTCATCAGCAAAGCTTCTTCAGTGTTTTTTGACACAAAAATCTGAGAAAATTTTCTTTTGTAGAGTCAACATATAGCACTTAGTGTCTTATATGCATTTTTTTCTAATTTAGCCCAGTACATGTGATTTCATAAATGTTAGACAACTGAATCACCACTCATAATGATTTCCCCTGGATGCCAGCCTATGGAGAAAGATTTACTGAAGACAATCAGACCAGTTGATGGGTGAGAATAATAGCACAATGGTAGAGGGAAAGTGGAGAAACCCAATGTTTCAAGAAGACTTAACTGTGGTTTATATAGTCTTGTGTGAATTTTCTAGACAAAGATAGCATCATATAACTTTGTTTTTCCTAGTGTTGCAGACCTCGAAACTTTGATTTACCTTATTCTGAGGGCCTGATCTGGCAGTGTTCAGGGACTACTCATAGTTCAATGCTCAGAGATGAATCCTGGTTATGCTCTGGGGAATCACACAATGTCAGGGGATTGAACCTGGGGACCTTGCAAGCAAAGTCTGTGTTCCAGTCCTTTCAGCTATTCTCTTGGTCTTTATTATTTTTTTTTTTTTTTTTTTTTGGGTCACACCCGGCAGTGCTCAGGGGTTTCTCCTGGCTCTACACTCAGGAATCACTCCTGGCGGTGCTCAGGGGACCATATGGGATGCCGGGGATCGAACCCAGGCCGGCATGGGCTGGCCACGTGCAAGGCAAACGCCCTACGCCGCTGGGCTATCGCTCCGGCCCCTATTCTCTTGGTCTTTAACATGTTCATTTTTCCCTTTGACACCTTCCTCATCTCTCTTGCCCCTTGAATTAAAAGCAAAAACATTGACTCTGAAAATGTGTGCATTTTTTTTTTCTTTTTGGGTCACACCTGGCAATGCTCAAGGGTTACTCCTGGCTCTGCACTCAGGAATTACTCCTGGTGGTGCTCAGGGGACCATATGGCATGCCAGAGATCAAACCTGGGTTGGCCGCATGCAAGGCAAATGCCCTACCCACTGGACTATCGCTCTGGCCCCCAAATGTGCACATTTTATAAAATTCAAGACACACCCAGGTTGATGAAGAAATTTAAAATTAGAGCTATTGATGAATTTTTTAATAGTTCACAATGAGTCTAGCTCTTTTTTTTCCACGAAAGGGCTTCACTGTCTGTTTGGCTTATAAAGGAGAAACTCCCAAACAGTGCTTTTTCTTATGGGCTTCAAATGCTCGTATTAGGTGTCCAAGAAAGTGATGCATGCAGAAACTGATGCAACGGGACTTGTATAATGACAGACAACTGAAATTCTAAGAACAAAAGCGATCCCTACTGCAGACACCTCTCCTGCCTCCACCACCACTCTCTCAGACACTTACTTTAGTGACATTAGAGACATATTTTAGTCACGCAGAGATGAACTGTATGTAGAATCGCTTAAAATAAAAGCATGTATCAGAAATTACTGACATGCAAATTGAGAGTCTTTACACTAAAATCCAGGTTTTGCAAACTATATGCCATATGGCCTTAAAGCCTCATTTTCCTCATCTGTGAAATGTAAATGGAAACATTGCACATTTAAATGTTTTAATGCCTTGATGGGTTAATATGAAGATTCAAAAATGATATACCTAAAGACTCTTAGCATACTATCTGCTCATTCATGTAAAACAATTTACTTGTTTATTTTCTGGCCATACGCAGCAGTATCCAGAGGTCTGTACTAAGGGGGACCACATGGTTCAGGGATAGTGGCTGGGCTTCCTAGATGCAAGGCATGGGTTCCTGCCCTTTGAGCCCCAGCCCCTATCTCACCAATCCTTGAAATATATTTATTAAAAACTAACTTCCAAGTATGATTTTAGATACTTATAATTAAGTACTGGATGAAGTAGACAATTCCCTTCCTGTGTGCGCTTGTATTATAGCAAAGGGAGTCAGCAAAAACCAAAGCCAAGTGTTGCAGTACACTGATGCCCAGAGCCTCTGCATCTTGCCTGGAGTTACCTCCTGCAGGCCAATTTGTAGATAGGGGTAAGAAAACAATTTGAATCTGTGACTCTATGTGGCAGTATATCTTATCATATATTATATGTTAGCTGATATATTTTCTCTCATGCCACCACAATCATCATGGGATTAGACAGATCTTACCAATATTTTATCTGGCTACGTTGAATCTCTAAGTATAATATAGTTATAATTAGATCAGAGAGAAATTTTGTTTGCCTCCAAGCAAACAATTGTAACTCTCTAATAAGTCTAAAGGCTAATATCCAAAACAATTATGAAGTAAAGACAAGGATCTTGGACAAGGCTTGGAGAAATATATATCTGGCTGTAGAATATCTTTGGTACAGATACATGCCCATCCCCTACTCTGCATTGGTTCTGCAGGGAAACTTCAAGGGCAGACCTTGGCTGAGTCAATATTAACATTTCAATGGGACTAGATGAAGTTCTGAGAGAAGCAAACCTGAAGGGATTGCCTTAACTGCTGTCTGTTGATGTGGGCCTTCAGGGCTGAAAAGATGTAAAAGCAGTAGCCTGCTCTCTCTCTCTCTCTCCCCCTCTCTCTCTGTCTCTCTCTCTCTCTGTCTCTCTCGCTCTCCTCTGTCTCTCTCTCTCCCCTTCTGTCTGCCTGCCCTCTGCCTCTGCTCCCTCTTTGTTCTATTTCCTTTTGGGCCTTAGCAAGTGGTAGCAGCCATCTTGGCCTAGGATTCTAAACTTACACATGGCCAGGGCCCAGCTAGGAATCTATAGTCTGGGGTTTTCCTGTTACTGGATTGTATACCAGAACCTGTGAGAATAAAGCCTTTTGAAACTTTGCTGAATTTGCGAGTTTTTGTCTGCTGGCCGCGTATCCCCAGGGCAAGAAGGATATCGCTGACTCTGCTCCACGATTTTGGTGGGAACCCAACATTCTCCAACAATTGGAGGTCCCACCGCGATTCCTGTACTCCTTCCCGATTTTGTTGGGGAAAATAGTGTTCTCCAACAGCCAAGGATTAAGAAGTATTGACTATTAATAAGAGAGTAAATATATTCTACCAAATATGTAGGTCTCACAACAAAATTGATCTGTGTTTCTAAAAAATAATTTCTCAATCCATCAACAAGCTTGTTGATAAAAAAATGTGTGTTATTAGTTATCTAATCATATTTGAATAGAAAATTTAAGTGACAAATATTTCAAACTAGGTATAAAGAAATATGGCATCTACTGAAGTTTTAAAGAAATGACTGAGCCCAAACTCTAAGCTTCAGTAATGTTGAATCAGCTTTTCAATTGACGTCATAAAAAGGAACCACATGTGTAATCACACTGAAGCTATTCCCCGAAGCTTATATAACTATTTGGAGTGAAGCCACTGGGAACCAATCTCTAAGAGACTCCATCACTATTTCAGTTTGAGCTAGAGACAGATGTGAGCAGCTAATACAGAGTGTGTGTTGTTTGGTGTAGCTCCTTGCCCGTTCTTGCAAAGACCTCCCACATTTCAAGGCTTTTAAAACTTCATTTCATCAACAGAGGTTACCTCGTCTCCATCACCTCTCTAAATGATGAACATTGCCCTAAACATTGCCTTAATCTTTTGCATGACTCTGAAAAGTCTCTTTTATAAGCTAATAATAAACAATATATTTTCCACTTTAAAATCAGATGTCATTGTTTCCACAAGCGCAACTGTGTGAATGCAGCTGATTCCCTATAGAGTTGGAACAATGTTTATGAAGTGAAATGACCCCTAGAAAGCCATGGTTCAAGGCATCATGGAAACATAAGCTAGTCATATACAAATAAGCTGGGAACTTTTCTTCTCAGAAATCCTCTACAGGAAACACTAAATCTGCTGCTAGATTTCAGCAGCTACATCTGGCAGGCTGCAGCTTGCCCTGCCTTGGTGGTGCTGGCAGTATCACCCAGTTTCAGGCTGGCAAGAAGCCTAAGGAATATACAAGCAGCCAAGCAGGTTGGACCTATGAAACTATGAGTTCATGTTAAACATAGACTTTACATGAAATGGTCCAAGTTACAGTAAATGGAAAAGATTTATCACTTGGGAAGGGACTGTGTGTCTTAGTCTTATTTTTTCCAGTATTAGCTCCCCAGATGTTTATAGCCTGCTTCTTTAGCATGTACTATGCAGAAACTCTATCTTGCTCTCCCAGTATTACTCTAACTCTGCTCAAATATTTACTCCCTCCTTTGTTGGGAGGAAATATCTCCTTGTTTTTAATCATCAAAATTAATTAGATCTTGAGAAGTAGCATAGCCTAATGATTAAAGGTGAACATTTAAATCCAGAAGAACTTTCACTACCTTCAAGGAATGAGATTTTGGCGAGCTTAACTCTCTAAACCTCAATTTCCTCCTCTATAAAATGGGAGTGATGATATTATTTGTTTCAAACTCTGTCGAGAGAAATATGAGAATAATCCACACTTCCTGGGACGTCAGTCAAATTAAAAGATATTGCTTTCTTTTGAGAGGTTTAATTGTGGATAATTGTTGAAATGATCTCTCCATATGGTTCCAAGTAATTAATATATCTTTAAGAAAGAGTAGATAGATATTTACCAAACAGAAAGAAGTGTTTCACATCTATTATCTTAATGTTTTTTACACATTGCACCTGAGTATCTCCTCATCTCCTTAGCCACATGAAATTGTAATGTGGGTAAGGGTGTGGATGGTGGTAAATCTAACACAGAAATACATATTATCTCCAGTGAGAGAATGAGTCTTTTTTTTCTTTTTTGGGTCAGATCTGGCAATGCTCAGGGGTTACTCCTGGCTCTCCACTCAGGATTTACTCCTGGCAGTGCTCAGAGAACCATATGGGATGCAAGGGAATAGAACCTGGCAGGATGAAAGGCAAACACCCTACCTGCTGTGCTATCGCTCTGGCCCCAGAGAGAACGATTCTATTCCTCCTCTCTAAGAGTTCCTTAACTTTCTTTTCCCTATAGTGACAAGACAATATTCTCTCGCTTTCTATTACCACTCATCAATTTCATCTCTTGTCAGTTTTAGAACCACATACTTGTGCAAAGCACCAGTATTATTTGATCACCCTGACTTTTCAAATGAGCTACAAAAGTCAGGTGGAAAAATCTCTAAGCCAATAAAATACTAGTGTTAATTAATTTAAATCATTATCAAATTATCAATAACTAGGAACCAATAACAATCATTTGAAATATATATTCAGAATTTTAGGTGATGTTATTCTGAATTACACACATTAATTTTAAATATATTTATTTGATATATAGCCTCTTTAAAAAGCATAGAGTTATCAAAGTATGATAAAATGAATGGCTGGAGAATATTATGGCTTGAAGTGACATCAGTTTGTAATATCTGGCTGAATAAGAAGTATTCTTTTAGTAAATGACAGAAAACCAATTTAAACTATTATAAGGGAAGAAAAGCATCTTAGTGAATCACAAGCTATAAAAAGTAGGCTGACTTACGAGAATCCAAGAACCAAAATAATAATCAAAAGTACTGCCAATCTCTCTTTCTCTCTCTCATTACCCCTTTTCACATGTACAGAAAAATTTGACAAGGTTATTTATTTCTTCATATTCTTAATAATAATAGATTACGTGGTCAAAGGATGCTGGGTACTAATGAGGAGAAATGGGCACAATCTCTCTGTCTCCTAATCTCTCTCTCTCTCTCTCTCTCTCTCTCTCTCTCTCACACACACACACACACACACAAACACCACTTCTTCCATTGTGTTAGATTCTATTTTATCCAGAATCTCTTCCTGATAGGAGAAATGGACCCTAGCAGATTAATGCTTTCATGATTTATTGCTGCTTCAAATATAAAAAAATTAAAATTAAGAAAGTACTTTATGGCCTGAGGCCATGCAGTATGCATACAAGAAAAATGATCTAATCCTGCTTCATTTGAGACCAGAGCAAAAGTATACCAGATAGGGCATTTGCCTTGCATGCGGCCAACCTAGGTTCAGTCCTCAGCATCCCAGATGGTCCCCTGAGTACCACCAGGATTAATTACCAAGTATAGAGCCAGGAGTAACCTCTGAGTATTGCCAGGTGTTACCAAAAAAAGAAAAAAAAAATCCCTGCTTCATTTACGTTATATGCTCAACCCTGGACAAATCACCTTATCTGGAGACTCTTCAATGGACCTGTTGACTGTGTAATGGATAGTCTTTCTGGAATAATTTGGGAGGGGCAAGTCCCAAAGAGCAGAGGAGACTTGGAAGACAAATAAGAGTTGCTTGCTACATAAGTTTTCAAACAGATAAGATTAAACTAATGGAGTTGAAGGTATAGTACAGGGGTAAGGACTTGCCTTTCTTGCAGCCAACCTTAGCTCCATCCCTGGAACCACATAAAGATCCATATAAGCACTGCCACGAATGGTGATCCATGCAGAGCCAGGAGTAAGCCTTGAGCAAAGTTGGATGTGGTCCAACAACAAAAGAGATTCAAAGAAAATGGAATATTGAATTAAGATTTATAAAGAAAACTGATTCACCAGTGAATAAACAGTTTTTGATAATCTAGGAGCAAAGCTTGAATTTCCTATCATTTTGCACTCTTTCTGACATAAAGAGAACACTACACAAGCCCCAATGTCTATACAACCAAGAGGTTAATGCAGAAGCCAGAAACCCTAGTTTACACCTAACTCTTACATTTTTTCTTGTTCTATATTTTTGCAATGATAATTAATTCTTCTTAGTTCAAATTACTCATCTGCAAAACAGCCTGTTCCACTGCACTTCTGTGAGGAAACAATAGATTAGTCAATGTAAAGAAATAAAAAAACAATAGTACTTGTAATTTAGGGGCTATGCAAGCTTTATTTATTCTTATTATTTTAAATGTTTACTAGAAGAAAATTACTTTGCATATAATTATGCCATATAGTCTTCATAAAAACCTAATGAAGTAACATCATTCTCATCACTAAAGAAAAAAGCTAAACTCTGTAAAGAGTAAATGAGATGTTTAAGATATATATATATATGTATGTATATATATATGTATATATATATATCTCCTTAGGAGCCACGATTTGACTTCTATTTGTCTGAAAACACAATCTGCATTTTTACTTCATAATTAATAATGTATGACATACGACAGTTTCCCAAAAAATGCTATGCAGATATAGAAAGCAATGGAAGAAAGAAGACACTGACCACACAATGGAAATATCACACAATAGAATAATGTGAGTTACTCATTTATCAAATAATAAGCTTGCTTAATAAGAAAAGAAAAATGACATTGCACATTTGCAGTAAAATATTATACACATTATGCATTTGGGATAAAATAACATACTATACTTTTGAGGGGAATGTAAGCTATTCACAGAGCATATTTCTAAGGAAATATCTTTTCTTTAAAGAAAAATAATTTGCACTTTGTTTTTCTCTTCTCATGGATAAGAAACTATACTATAACACTGACATATTTGCAAAATTTACCTAAAGGATTTTGTCCTGAGTAGGAATAAATAGGATTTTACCACATCTGAAGGTATTTAAAAGTTGCTAACCCTTTTTTTGGAGGGTGGGCTGTACTGTGGATAAAGTGAGGGCCTGACACATGAGGGAAAATATCTATCACTAACCTATATCCCAACCCTAAAAACTGATGATTTTTTTTGCATACTTCCGAAGAGTGAAATTTGCTAGGTCATGTGACAGCATACAAAAGAGCAAAGGAACACTGTCATGGTTTCTCAGGAAGGTGAAATGGAAATGAATGAGGTATTTACCTAAAGTATATTTCTTAGCCCACAAGATAAATTCTGGAAAAAATATTATAAATAATCTCCGAGGAGATTTCTTCAAACACATGAGTATGTTTAAAGATGGGAACTAGTCAAAGGATTTGAGTTGTGAGGGATCAAAATTAAAATTTACTGAACCAGAGTATAGCACAACAGGGAGGGTGATTGCCTTGCATGTGGCCAACCCAGGTTCAATTCTCAGCATCCCATATAGCCCCTGAGCACTGCCAGGAGTAATTCCTGAGTGCAGAGCCAGAAGGAACCCTTGAGCATCACATGATGTGACAGCCCCCTCTCCGAAAAAATAAAGCAAAAAAAAAATAACAATTATAGACCTAATTCCCAAGACCTGATGGAACGGTTTGTGACTCTTTATGTTCCTGGAGCAAGCAGATGCCCTTGGGCTCTACTAGCATGTGACAGGACTATGGAGATGTTACTGGTGCCAGCTCAAGCAAATTGAATATCAACGGTGATGCAAGTGATACAAGTGACGAGTGGGGAGTCCAGACGTGGATACAGCGACCCTCATGGTGTGGGGGTTCCTCTGGCTTCTTGCAAGGCTCTGCTGGGGTGGTGGGCCAGGGCTAGAACCCACCTACCCTCCCAGGCACCTTGTGATCAGCTGGGCACAGGGAGAGCAGGTAGCAGCTCTGCCCCATGTATGTGAGGCTCTGGATCAGCTACCTGGGCTGGGCTTGAAAAGGACTGCTATAGGGTGGCTTATGATCCAGGCTTATGATTAGCTCTTCTGCTGAGTGGAACTCCAGAGACCCTCCCTGCAGCAGATTTTTTCAAGCCCAGCTCAGGTATGCAGATCCAGAGACTCACATAAACGGGGCAGAGCTGCTACCGACTCTCCCTGTGCCCACTTGATCACGAGGCACCCAGAAGGGAAGGCAGGTTCTAGTCCTGGCCTGCCACCCCAGCAGAGCCTCACAAGCAGCCAGAGGAACCCCCACACACCATGAGGGCCACCATTTTCCACATCCGGTCTCCCCCAATTGTCAGAGCTCCACCCAGCAGAAGAGCTGATCACAAGCCTGAGATTAGATCAATAAATACTCGAGATTAGAGGTGACTACAAGAGTATCCCACCCGCATGGCAGAGCCTGGCAAGCTACCCATGTCATATTTGTTATGCCAAATACCAGTAACAATTATAGTCCTCATTCCCATGACCTGATGGAATGGTTTAAAACTCTTTATGTTCCTGGATCAAGCAGATGCCCTTGGGCTACACTAGCATGTGACAGGACATATGGAGATGTTACTGGTGCCCCCTCGAGCAAATTGATGATCAATGGGAAGACAAGTGATACAAGTGAAGCCAGGAGAGATAGTACAAGGGTTAAGGCCCTTGCCAAAATAGATTTCATTCCAGCACTGTACACCCTTGTCACCACTGTGATCAATTCTCTACTTCATACATAAGAGTATGAACTCCACCCAGCAGACCAGCCTATCACAGCCCGGCTCGCGCGCGCCGCAAGCGGCCGCGCCCGTTTATCAATAAATGCTGGACTTAGAGATGCCTACAAGAGTATGCTACCTGCACGGCAGAGCCTGGCAAGCTACCAGTGTTGTATTTGATATGCCAAATACCAGTAACAATTATAGACCTCATTTCGGAATGGATTGAGGCTCTTTATGTTCCTGGAGCAAGCAGATGCCCTTGGGCTCTACTAGCATGAGACAGGACATATGGAGATGTTACTGGGGCCGCTGGAGCAAATCGTTGATGAACGGGAAGACAGTGATACATACAGAAGAGTAGCCCCCAGGCACCACTGATTCAAACTTCCCTCAGTTTTCTGAGCTTATTTTGGGGGCCACACTGGGTAGTGCTCAGGGACTACACTCCAGCACAGGGGTCACTCCTGGCCATGCTCAGGGGACCTCCTAGTACCTGGAATTGAACACGAACCGCCCCTATTCCTGTATGCAACCTCCTCTCAGCCTACTTGCCTCCCTCTCTTTCTGGCCATTAAATTAAAATTTTAAATGACCACATTTAGCACCTATTGTGTCATGGAACCAGTACTCATAAGCTAATAACATAGCTTTGATATGAAAACGTGATGCCCCAATACACAAAATTATTTTGTATTTATTACATTGCATTAAAGTAGTTAATATGGAACAAGTCTATGTCGTTTGGCAAATGAAAACCACTCTGACCACTCTACTGCTGTCCAGTTTTATCAGCAGACCTTTCTGTTTCACATACTTACATGTGTTCACATAGCAAAGATTAATACAAAAAGCTGAAAGAAAGGTCTAAATAGCTGCCTGCATTTGAAGAGTTTATTATCAGTGCTTAGGGAATAATCAAGAAAATGTTGCTTGATACATGCATGCATACATATTTATAGTTATATTTGTGTGTGTGATTTTTATCAGGTGAAATAAACAGAGTGCTTTCCAACATGGTTGACTAACATTCTAGCCCCAACTCCTTATCTCATCCTAAATCACTAACAAACTATTCTAGGGCACACATGGATCTTTAAACTCCATATTGAGTGACACGGATACAAACACTTAGAGAGCCGATCTGGAAGTCTAGAACACTAAAGACATTGCAGTATCTGAAGAGACAAAAAGGAGAAAAATAACACAGTAATCATGGTGAAGTGTGATTCCAAGAGATTCCATACAATGGTTGGTGCTCACCTAATCAGTGAACTGATTTTTCCTTTTGTGTTAAGTAAATACACATATTCTAGGAATGAGACTAAATCTTTCTTTACCTGGATGTTTGCCTCTCTTCTAACACATCAACTCCTACAAACTCCCCTTTCTCTCTAACCACAGTCATGTGTTTTTCACATACATTGTGCACCATTAGTCAGGAGCATGGATCAAGCCTAAGGCATAATGATTTTGCCCGTGTCAGGTGTCACCTACAATTTCAAGGTTACCTTAAGAAAGGAACTAGAAAAGAAGGTTTTAGAGACTAGCTGAAAGATTCTGCTTGAGAATTTCATTTGCTTTAGTCTTGAGGAAGTTCCTGAGTAACAAAGTACCAGAGTCACTCACCTCTATAAATCCCTGAAAAGGCAAAGCTCAAGAAGCAAAATATGCAAGATATGGAATATTTAGAGGAGATTTAACAAAGAGTTTGCTTTTATCTTCCTGTGCTAGAATGTTCAATCAATTCACTTAAAAAAATACATCAAGGTTTTTGAAAGCAGTTCACGGGGCTAGAACTCATGTTCACAGTCAGAGTTTCATCCCTCCCCTGAGAATCATTTGCATTAAGACCCTCAGCAACTCTGGACTGAGCACGGAACAGGATCACACAATTACCCACTGAAAACTCCTGGGGAGGCCCACCTCCAGAAAAAAGCTGGTGTTACTGAAACAGCTGACTAAGAATTTCCCTTATAGTGACCTATAAAATTGCAGTCTCAGAATATTTAAATTGTATGCGCACATGTTAAAAATCTCTTGGAATTTGTGATAACTCAATTTGAATTCATTTAAACCATAGCATTTTTAACTGTTTGGAAAATCCCATCAAAATAAATTTTGATGAGATATAAAATTAGGAAGCTAGACAGATAGTACAAAGGGTAAGATATTTGCCTTGCATTTGGCCAACCCAGTTCAGTCACCGGCACCTGATATTGTCCCTTGACTTCTGAGCACAGAGCCAGGAGTAAGCCCTGAGCACCAACACATGGGGTCAAAGAAATGAAATAAGGAAGTCATAAAATCAAATTATGCATTACCTCGAAGCACACAGCAATTTTTTTATTATTGTTGTTTGGGGGCCATAGCATGATGTACTCAGGTTCTGAAAGGCAAATGTGGTACTAAGGATCAACACTGAGCTAGCTACAGAGCACTTATTGTACTCTGGCCTCAACCAGAAACTTTTGTTCAATTATTATCCAGTGACTATTCTACATATTATCCCTGTTGCCATTCTTTATATTATCAAAGAGGTGTTCTGAGTATTAATTTTACCTTATATGTATAATTATATGATAAGAATACACTGACTTGACTCTTCACATGCTACCTGTCTGAATGTAAGGTGCCCTGCCAAAGGAAAACTAGCAGGAAAGTTCTACTGTTCAAGAAAGGAGACATTCACGACATTGGCAACTATCTCCCCATCTGCCTGTTGTCCCTCATCTACGAACTGTTCACTCAATCATCCTGAACAGAATTGGCAGAACATTAGATGAACAACTATGCGAGCAAGCTAGCTTCCGAAAAGGATTCAGCACAGTCGACCATATCCACATGATAACCAAACTCATTGAAGTTTATAGAGAATACATGAAGTTTATAGAGAATACATGATCTGTCTCACGTTCATTGATATAAAGAAAGCCTTTGATTCTGTGGAGACTGAAGTGGTCATGGAAGCCGTAGCCAAACAGGGCGTTCAAGCCCAATACATAAACATCCTTCATGTTGAGCTCTATTAAAGTTTCACCACCAGGATTTCACCATTCTACAGGGAAGTGATCATCGACATCAAAAGAGGGGTTCAGCAAGGTGATACCATTTCACCAAAACTCTTCAGTGCCACCCTCAAAAACATCAGCGACAATTAGAATGGGAAGGAATGGGAGTGAAGATAGATGGCCGACAACTGCACCACCTACACTTCGCTGATGACATCGTTCTAATAACATCAAATATCAGCCAAGCGGCACAAATGCTGACTGACTTTGACCGAGAATGTGGAAAGATAGGTCTACAGCTGAATCTCAACAAAACTATGTTCATGAAAAATGAACTAGTTCCGAAGGCCCAATTCCTCTCAGTGGAACAACTTCTCTGAATGCAATAGCTATGTGTACCTAGGTCGAGAAGTCTACATGATGAACGACCTAAAACCCGAGCTGCACAGGAGGAAAAAGTGGCATAGACTGCCTTCAAAAACATTAAAACAACAGCCGAAAGAACAAAGAACCTCTGGCTCCGGGCACATCTCTTTGACTCCACTGGTCTCCCTGCATTAACATACTCCTCAGAGACCTGGTCCCTACGAAAGCAGGATGAAAACCCTGAAAGAGTTCGCCACCCAATGGGGTGACTGACTGGGAGCCTACCAAGAAAAACTCTGAGAGACTGGGTCCTACGCAAAAGCAAGGGTTTTTATTAATATTTGAGTATACCCGGGCTCATAGCATGATCGCAAGCAGTCAGCGGCTAAGAGCCCTGAGCCCTTCCAGGGAGGATCTTTTAAGAGATAATTCCCGCCGCTACAGAAAAGCCCGTGCATAACCATCCAATAGATTTAAAATATTACATCAAGGTCTGCGTGCAGGCAGCCAATCACTTTGTAACAAGTAACCATCACCTACCAATCGCTTCACACTCAATACTTTTTTCTATATTTGGTGTGGCTAGACACACGTGTGGGATTATAGGTCAGCAATGGCTGTGTGTACGTGCAGGAATGCAATTCAGGCAATTCAGGCCAGATAGCAGGTTCTGGGCAGGGGGTCTCCTAACCTCTAACAGGAATTTGTTCTGGGCCTTTCGTAGATAGCAGGATGAAAAGGTCACTTAGGCCCTAAATTGGTAACTTTCCATGAGTAGGCCTGCCCTGGTTGGTAAAGGGTGTAGCTGTTCTCTTTCAATGCTATTCAGGTCTCCCAAAGAGGAATCCAAAGAGCCATGCTTGGAATATCACATCTTACTCAAGTGAGAGAAGGAATCCAGAGTTCCCACCTTCGTCGCTAGTCTAAAATCAAGGATGCTGTCTCATCTGCCAGGACATCAAAAATCAGATGGGCTGTGATCTGGAGATGACCATTGGACTAGAGCTGTTACCTATTGGACCCCATGGGATGTCAAAAGATCGTGTGGCCGCCCACATACAAGATTATGAACTTGTGGCGCCCACATACAAGTTCAGGGACTTGTCAAGTCCCTGAATGAACAGTTTGAGGCTCTTAATATCCCTGAAAAACCAGATGCCATTGGGCAACATTGGCACGTGATAGGGTCAAATGAAAACATTACTGGCGCCGCTCAAGCAAATAGATGAATAACGGGATATCAAGTGATCAAGTGACCAAGTGATGATAAGAAAAACAAACCACATTTTTGGTGCTTCAATCTATAGAAGAAAGAATTACATTTCTTAAGGAAAGGAAAAGGCTACCTCTCTTAGTTATGACTGACATAGATAGTTACATTACTATCAACTGCTAAGACAACGTGTTAATAATTGAAAAGTACCTCTAAGGGAAAATCTCATTATTTTAAATTTTTTAACTATGAATTGCTAGATTAAAAAATAAATGGACTATTTATTTTTGGAGAATATTTCATGTATAATTGTTCTGATAGAAGATAAAATTTCTTTCTTTTCTGATATTATTTGTTTTTTTGTTGTTGTTGAGTATTTTTGGGGGGGTTAGTACACCTACTATGCTCCCTATGGAAACCCTGGGACCAAACCCTGTCAGTCCTCATGTAAGGTAAGTGCCCTAACTATTGTATTAGTTCTTAGGCCCAGTTGTTTTCAACGATAACTTCTAACAGACCTTTTTACAACTTATATACTTATTTATCTCAATTGAATCATTATGAATTACAATGGTACAAAGTAACTCATGATTGAGCTCTAGTTTTACCAATGTCCACTTTCCTCCATTAATGTCCCCAATTTCCCTCTGCCACTTTCCCCCAGCCTGCCTCTATGGAAGCACTATTTCTTTATTTCTCCCTTTCCTTAAGCATTGTGGTATGCAATACTGTGCAGATAGGGTACATGCATATCACTTTACCTCCCTCCTTTCTGCATCCAGTCCTCCTCCAGTTGACCACTTTCCTTTCACCATTGTGGAGGTGTTCCTTTCCTTGACCTCCCTACTGCCTACCCAGCTGTCAGGCTTCCACTGAAGATCAATTCCAGTCTTCTCTGTTTCTGTATTTTACAATTCCTTTATTCAAGAAGAAAGATTTTAAAAGAAATAAGATGATGTTATTTCACTTTTGTAACACTCCAGATTTTAATTAGAGTAAGTTTCAGTAATATTTATTATAGAAAATGAGCAGGTGGTATTAGACTAGATGGTACATTACACCAGTCTGAGATTATATTCTCACACAATATGAAACAATATAAAGAAAAACATACAAATAACGTTAATTGGAAAATATACTAACAGCAACATTTTTTGTAAGTAGATGTGTTTGAAGTACATCTTTATTTATGTACAGTTATTTAGTGATCTATTTTTGTTTTGAGGATCACACCTGGCAGCATTAGAAACTCCTACCATTTCTGTGCTCTGGAGTCATTCCCAGCAGTGTTCAGAGCACCAGCATTGCCAAGAACACAGCCCAGACTCCTAAAGAAAAAGCATGCACTCAGCCTTTTGAGCTCTCACTCTGTCCCAAGATCATTTTAAAAATAACCTGTTATATTTAAAATAGTGCCTATTCATGACCTACAGCAATATATGAAGTTACTGTTTATTCTTAAAAATTTCATTCAAAACTGAAATAAAAGTGGTTCCAATTCCAGACTAAGAATTACAATTACTTCACTGGAAATAGTCAATCCCCTAATAAGTCTTCACTCTGACAAGATACATAAGATGAATGATAAATCTGCACCCCAAATGTTCTATAAGGAAATAAACATTAAGTTTTCCTATTGGGGCCTATAAAAATCATCACTTTCCTCTCACTCTGAGTAAACCTAAATCCATTTTCCTAATCATGCTTGTTAAATTGTAAAAGAGCAAGGAGAGCTACCAAATATTCATTCCAGAAAACAAAGCCCATGAAGAGTGTAATTATTTTGTTCTTTCTTTAAATCTCCTTGCCAAGAATCCAAACTGGATTAAGTATTCAACACCAAGAGATTAAAGATGTATATCCCTATAGCTACCACTGCACACATCTCGGCATAATCACTGGGATTAACTTTCCAAGGAAGTAGATCAAAGCTTTATTTCCTTGTGGGTATCAGATAATAAAAGCCAAAGCTAAATCAAACTCTCATCACTTTTGCATCTATCCTTAAGCTACTGGTTCAAGAATAATCAGAATAGGTAAAAGATAAGGTCAGCAGAACAAGAAAAAAAATAACACATCACCTGATATTTTTAGAGCATTATCTTCATCATCAGTCTTTGATAAAAGAATGAATGAGCAAAGAATGATGTCACCATGTATACCAAAATAAGTTGACAATACATCAACTTAGGTTCTATTTTGCTTTGTTTAGGGACTACCTGGTAGTTTACAGGATTCGCTTCTTGTTCTCTGCTCAAGGATCATTTTTGGCTGTGTTTGAGAAACATACATTATGCCAAGGATTGGACCCTGGTAAGCAGTGTGCAAGGCAAGTGCTTTTCCCACTGTGCAATCTGTCCAGCTCCTATATTTTACATGCCATTCCTGCCAATAAATTGAGAAATATCTTAGCAATTATCTTTAGATTTGCATATTGTTAAAAATAAGATAATAGGCTGTTTTAGTTACATCATAAGAAAAATTGACTGCTGAATTAAATAACTTGGAATTTAAGCATCTACAATATTTTACTTAGCAGTAAAAATTTGGCTCTGTGTGTGTGTGTGTGTTTGTGTGTATATGAACATATATACACACACTCTGGAAATTTATGTAAGCAAAGTCTGTATATGTATTCCTGCATTCCATTTAGACTGTAGTGCTTGAGAGCCAGACCGGAGAATTTAAAGGGGAAGAATCTGGCCTTTTGTCATTAATATTTCTACATGTCCATGAGGAAACCTGAAGCTCTTTGCCACAAAGCACATCATAAACATAAACTCACATTTCACAAATCAATCTTCTGTTATGGATTAAGTAATACATTTTTTTATTTTTTTACTTGAAACACCTTTATCAGCAATATCTGTGAGCAGTAAAAAATATAAATACCAATATTAAAGGGACAGAAATATTTCAGAAACAAACTCCTAGAAAAGTAATTATTTTCCTCTGGGCATGTTTAAAGGCTTTGAATCCTTGAATGACTTATCTTTTGCATAGACTAAACATTCTAAGAGTAAAAATATGACCTGTCCTTTACAAAAATTCCCTCTAAGCTTTAGAACATTAAAAGCAACATTTATTAACTTGTGGTGTCTTGAGAAAGAACTGCCAAACTCTCCCAGATATTTCCTACAGTTTTATTTAAATCTGTTTAAATATGGTGGAAATCTATGAGTGTAAGACTGTTTTATAAAATACTTATTTTTTCATAGCAATGATATTGTAATGTTCACTAATATGACTATACTATCCAATAGCACTTTTTGATGTCCAATAGCACTTGTGATGGTCAGAGATATTTTTCACTCAGTCATCTTTTTCTGCAATATAACCATTATATAATAGGTAGCTTATTTTATATTTTCTAGAGCCCTATTTGCTAATCTATTATTACATAATATTCAGCCTATTATTCTCATTAATTTAAAAAAAAACATATAAAGTTACTATTATTTGAGAAAAGACTTCATTTTTATAGGTACATTAACTCTTTCATACTAATGAGAAACATAAAATGTTATCTCTCATAAACAGATAAAGATGTGATCTAATTGTATATGTCAGAAAATAAACTTGCATTATTGAAAATTGTAACAGCCAGTCTGGGACAACGTAGAATGGAATTCAATTATTTTCAACAGCATTAAGTTCTAATAATAAAAAATTCATAATCAGCTTTTGGCTCATAATTTCTCAAATAATAACTTAATAACTGAATTTACTTTATCTGATTACTATATAGTAATATACACTCTATGAAATTACAGATAGCAGCATCTCTGGGTAGAATCTTATTTACTAAGTTTAGCCACACAATCATAATAAAATCATGAGGCTGATCTCTGGGGAAAGCAAATCATTCGATTTCTCAATACGCAGAAAATAAAGAATACATTTGGCTTCTCGCTAGGATTCGATTTCTCTCTTACTTTTCTGTCTATTGATTGTGGAAAATAGGACTTTAAAACTCGGTCAATGTGCTAAAGGGCTAAGAGACAAAATGATGCTGAATTTCTTACTTTCTCCAGATAAAAAAGTGAAGTAAACTGCAAAACTGTCTCTAGACATATGATTTTTCATGTTGGCAGTTCACAGCCTAGCCTTCTCCAGTTAGTAATTCTCTACCCCCTTATAATCTAGATGTCCTTCAACTTTTTTCAGTCATGTCCAACTATATTTCCTCCCTGTTTTCCTCTGTCATCTGGGTTGGTCCTTAATCTAGTGCTGTGGTTCCCCACTCACATGATTTTCTCCTGTGATCTCCTTGGAATATCCTGGGCAGTCACAGAGGGCCAAATATCCCCAGTTGAAAAATGATGAGTAAAATTCCAAGTCAGAAAACAACTCAGTAGGAAGAAAAAAACAAAGCCTTCCAGTCTGTGATCATGTCTGTAACAATGAACAGTGCAACCATTTAACCACAGAAAGGGGGGATTTCAATAAGTGGATAAACCCTGCTAGCAATAGCAATAGAATGAGCGTTGACAATTACCCATCATTGAGTGTTTACTCTGACCCAGACACTGAGCTCAGCTCTTGCCCTATATTATCTCATTCCTTCTCTCACAAGCCTACTATGAAAACCATATTTCTCTTCACACATAAAGAGTCAGACATTTTGCATAGTTACATAATTTTCCAATATTGCTGATATTTCATGGAGGTCATTGAACCAGAATTGCTGCACTCTTATTGAGCAAAGCTGTCTCTTTGAATAATCTTTATTAAATCCATTTAGGTACACGGGAGATGGGAATGATTAGTCAAATTTACCATGAATGTCTGTCTTCACATTTTAAAAACTATAAACACACCACACACTCAACTATGTCAACTAATTTTTATCAATTAATTTGCACTTACTTTTTGGATAGATCTTCTAGATAACCAGTGTAGCCTCTCAGTGTGTTAAAGGAATGTGGTAAAAAAACAGTAATAAAAATGTTCATCTTTTAGGATAACAAAAAATAGCTATCATAAAAAATATATATTTTTTATGATAAGAAGGTTTCCTAAGAAACCTTTCCAGGTCACTCTTCCACATTGCCTCTTTCCATTTTACAAATCAGCTCACCTTTCTTATGCCCTTATAACCAAGTCATTAGCTATAATAATGATTGATCTATCCTCCTTCCAGCCTTTAGCCATCTGTGCAAGCAAAACTTTCAACTCAGACATTTTAAGCATTAAACATATACTGGAGCTCTCTGTTCAATAGATCTTTCATAAATCCCCAGCCCCCACCCCCCCGGCCCCAGAGAGTAAGAAAAGTCAGGTCATGAGCAGGAAGTAATGGAGACAAGGCAGTTTCTGAGCTGAAACTCAGACTCAAAGCTGGTTTATTGTTGTCATGACTACAAGTTCCACATGCCTAAAGTCGCTGCTTTCTGAGAAGAATGATGCAGTGTCTAGCCTTACAGCTGGACATATAAACCAAATTAGTCTGCTGTGCTTCTACCTGCTTTGTGGTTATTAGTGAAAAGAGCAATATATCAGTTAGGCTCCATGCACACTGCTGTCTCAGATCTGTAATTCATCCCCCCCAGCTTTCCAGAAGAATAGCTCAAAATCTGGAGAGGAAAAAAACGTAAAAGCAATTTTTATAAATATTGCAAATTTTTGACTAACTGATAATCCAGAAAGCAATTTATAGTGTTTTTAAGTGGTACCACAACTAGGAGTTGTTTCTGAAAAGGAGCTCAAAACTTCATTTATTTGCAAAAGATTTTTTTTTTAATTAAGAGGGTGTTTCAGGAAGGAGAAGCTTGGTTTGCTGGCTCCAGATGTGAAATAAGAGCCCTAAGAGCTGAATTCTACTCCTTGCTCTGGAAGTGATTAATTGCATGACCTAGGGGAAGTAATTTAATCCAGCTATGTTAAAAAAAATTCACTCATCATCAGAACACAGTGTCTAAGTTGAATCTACACCTGCACCATTGCTTTATCAAAAAAGCTTTATGACCCCCGTTTATCAGACCCTTTCTCTCATTCTAGCCTCGCTTTGCGGCACTGCCTGTTTTAAACCCTCTTAGTCATATCACACCTGTAAGTATTTTAGATCCCTGTCACTGTCTTACACCTGGCGCTGCTACCACTCTTGGCTTACTAAAAGAAAGCTCAAAATAAGTCCAAGTCTGTTTGGAACAACTTAGTGAGTCAACTCACTGACTGCCTAGTCCACTCGGTATTGGTTTTTATAGGTACATGGTATTTTAAAATTTTTATTTAGTTTTAATTTTATTTTATCACAGTGAGATAGACCATTACAAATCTGTTCATGATTAGGTTTCAGTCACAGAGTGACAGTGTTGGAGCGCCCATCCCATTCAGCAGCGCACATTTCCCAACACCAATGTCCCAGTTTCCCTTCCCCACCCCCACCAACTGCCTCTATGTCAGACACTTCTCTCTCTCTCTCTTTCTCTCTCTCTCATTCCTTATTCATACTGTGGTTTGCAGTACATACACTGATGGAATATCATGTATATCCCCTTACCTATTTTCAATACTCAGTTCTAGTCTAGCATTACCATTTCCAACTATTGTGGGCAAACTGGTTCCTTCTCCATCTTACTGTCCCTTCTCCATCGTATTCTGTCCCCACACACCTGTGACAGATTCAACCACTGAAGAGTCCTACCTGGTCTTGAATATTAGTCTCATAGTATTTTCTTTTTATATCCCACAAACAAATACATTCATTCTGTACTTGTCCTTTTTTTCTGACTAATTTTACTCAACATGCCCATCCATATAGGCAAATTTCGTGACTTCATTTTTCCTAAAAGCTACATAATATTCCATTGTGCAGATTTACCATAGGTTCTTTATCCAGTCAGCTGTTCTCAGCCACTCAGGTTGTTTCCAGATTCTGGCTATTATGAATAGTACTGCAGTGAATATAGAGGTGCAGATCCGGAATTTTGGTTGAGAGCAAAGAAGTAACTGCACTCCCCTGCTAGAACCTCCAAAAAAGCTCTCAAAACATATCTCATTTTTTAAGCTGCCCACTCATCTTTTGGGGGATTCCACTCCATAATATTCAACTTTCTTTTGCCTCCCAAAAGAGGTATCCATGGCCTGAAACTTCTGGGCATATTCCCTCCCTCCTGTAACAGCCAGTTTTAATCATTCACTAATTGATGTGTCTTTGTGGTCAGTTTTTCTATAAAAAAAGAATACTCCTCCCACATTTATTTTTATCGTTAGTGTGTCCAATCCTTTAAATGGAAAGCACTATTGCTCCAATAAATGAGAAAGATGGACGCAGAAACGTCATTTAAGCACAGAAATTGGGCATTCTGCCCAAATGAAATGTAATTTCATATTGATTATTATTTTAATAAGTGACTACTTTCCTTCTTTCTCTTTTCCCTATGTTTCTTGCTTTCTTTTTCTCTCTGATTTAAAATACTATAAGTAATAAGGTTTTATCCATAGAGTGCCAACTCCATACACACCCACTACCAAAGTGTCCACTTCCCTCTATCATTATGCCAGGATTCCCTTCTGAAGTCCACCGCCCTTACTCCACACCCAATTCTTCCTCACTCCATCCCCCCAGCCACACTTTTGTTGACTCCATGAACAACAGCCAGCTTATACTAGAGGGAATGAGTTTTATGAAAGACATTTCAGGTACCATGGCAACCCATGAGAGAGATCTGTTTGGGATCCTGGGATGTCTCTTTTGAAGTTGGATTGGGTAAGGTATTTGAGTCCAGGTGAGCCAGAATACTTTTTAACAGAGAAGTGTGCAGATAAGAGACAAAAGCAATGCTCTGGGCTAAGAGAAAGTTCAATGAACTATATTTAGTTCATGCTTCTCATGTAGGAGGTAGGTCCTGGTTCAAACCCCAGAGGTATACAATCCACTGAGAACTATCAGAATAAATTCCAAAACAATGAGCCTTTATTCCCTGCCTGGTTGGATCCAAACAATTGGAAGTAAACACAGCAGCAAGCACTATGCAATAGCATAACTGTATCTAATAAATAAATCAAACCACAATGTATAGGATACTTTACAAAGTAGTTGTTAAATGTCTGCTCTTTGGCTGGTAAGCACAGCATAAAACTGTAGGTTGTTTTTCTTGTATACTTCTTGTACATTATTATTAGTATTCAGGACATTTTGCTAAAAATGACTTTTCTATTAAAGAACCTTTTTCATTAAAATGCACAAGGACCCATCTGATTTAGATCTGTACTACATTTTTCCCCAAGTGCTAAGAAACAGGTTTCATTTAAACAATCTTAACAATGCCTCCAGGTGACTGCTGCACACATTTGTTATTTGATGGTCCTGCAGGGCTTTAAGAGTTATAAAGTGGTTGAGAATATATTTGTTGTAATAGTATGGCTTCTACACACAAAGACAGACTTTTTAAGTGTGCATAGTCATGGAAATCCAAAGTTAATAGTTGTATAATTCTATACATTAATGTGGATATGCACATGTAAAAACATCTCTACATATATAATATATGGCTATTTATAGATATTTTATTTCATAATTACTATATAAAATATAGCTCAGATACAATTATTTTTTATTTATTAGTAACTGATTTCTAGTCCCCTAGTAGTGACTATCATGGTGTATAGGATGAATGGTGCATAAAAGAGAAAATGTTCCAAAATATTTCTTCATGAAAAAGTATTTATTTTAAATATTGATTGCTATAGTAATGGTTTTAAGTGTGCTTTTAGAAGACAGATGGATCAAAGAGGTGATATCCAAGTGGTCTTAATAACACTATTTTAGAGAAGCATACTTATAACTTACAAGTGGGACAATTTTCTTCTACGGTTACAATGAAAAAATTCACTAATTTGGAAATATTCTGAACAAATAAGATACTATTTTCTACAGGTTTAGAAACTTTTGCTATACCACTGATAAAAAGCATTTTTATTTAATTGTTGACATTTTTGTCTAAGCATTTTAATTATTAACATAAAACTGGTTTATATGATTATATAATGTATAATATTGTATTTATGTAACGTAACTTGAAACAGGTGTACAACATCATAAATCAACAGTGGTGTATACTGCGTTATGTTCACCACTACAAACTGGTCCTATCATCCGCCATACAATATTCCCCGCTACCCTCTGAACCTACACACCAGCAATTCAGTCATATGGTCTAAACATTGACTTTGTTTCTTTTAGTTTAAATGTTTGTTTTGAATGTTTTTATGTGCCACTTATGAGTAAGTTGTATGATACTTTATTATACTTGTGATCCTCTTGACTTAGTTCTGTCCAGGAGGGAGGGGGCGAGAGGGGGCCCTGGCCAGCAACCTTGAGTTCAATTGCGGAAACCCAGATCTTGCGGGCTTCGTCCCTGCGAAAAGGAGAGGGAAGGACTTGGGAGAAGCTTCTGCCTTGCGCATCTGAGGAAGAAAAAGAAAGCCACCTGGCGTGGGGTGTCTGGAGAGCAGTTCCCTTTAATGAGCATAGTTTAGGCCTTTTATACAATTTTTTCCTGGGTAGAGGGGATACAAAACACAAGTAGCATCCTGAGCTATTGCAACAAAGTAGTCAGAAGGCCAAGCACATCCTGTCTGTACACACAGGTGTTGCTCTCTAGTGGATGTAAACATTTGGGCTTTCTGAAGTTTTGTTACCTTCAAAACAGCCCTCTTTTGGGTCCTGTCTAGGACATTATGGTGGGAAAGAGCCGGGCTCTAAGACTAGCCACTCGGCGCCCAACACCGTCACTAAGCATAGTCGTTTCTAGGCTGATATACTTTATTGACAATGAAAGG
Organism: Cryptotis parvus; assembly: GCA_021461705.1. Taxonomy (NCBI): domain Eukaryota; kingdom Metazoa; phylum Chordata; class Mammalia; order Eulipotyphla; family Soricidae; genus Cryptotis; species Cryptotis parvus. The sequence goes on along the minus strand of JAJIBD010026012.1, from coordinate 79,465 downwards.
CATTCATCTTTATTTTTTGTAACAGTATCTGTTGACAGATACTCCGATTATGCTCACTTTTAGGCCTTTGTAAATAATGTTTCAGTAAACATGGGGTTCCTAAAATGGTGGCTTTGGGTTTCCACTTTTAATCCCATATTCTCCTCAATGTGTATCTCTCTGTTTTCCTCTCTGGAGAATGATAGGCGCTCTCTTGAACGCTCATTCCTCTCATTCTCTCCACACATCTTTCTCAAAAATTTTTATTCAATAAAAACCCTAACTTTTATTAGTTTTATAGGGTCAAAGCAATTAATAGTACAGGTAACGGAGCGTTTGCCTTGCAGGCAGCCAGCCCGAATTCCATCCTTAGCAAACTGTACGGTCCCACTAGCATCACCAAAAGTGCAGAGCCAGTAGTAAACCGTGAGCATTACTGGGTGTGACCCCCCAAAACAATAATAACAAAGAAGAAACCTAACCAATTAAAAACGCCCTTACTTAGCTTTAGTGATAGTACATGGATAGGGAGCTTGCTTTGAAAGTGCCAACGCAAATTCAAACTCAACATCCCATCCTCTGAACCCAGCAGTAGTTATCCCTAAGCACAGAGGCAAGAGTAAGCCCTGAGCATGACCCCAGTGTAGCCAAAACAACAACAAACTAACTAAAACATGCTTGCAGAAGATCCAAATAGATATTTTTCCAAGGAAGATATACAAGTGCCTAACAGATGGACAAAAATATGTTTGCCATTTCTTTATTAGAAGAACTACAAATAAAAAATCACAAATAGATAGCATTACACATTTTGCAAAATCATTACAGAAAATTCTAAGGATATTTCTCAAACTTAAATTTATCAGTTCACTTTTCAGTGTTCCACTGTTTCAAATATCAATTTATTTTCTCAGTTTTTACTGTTTAAATATAGGCCAGTTGTCTGAAAGATTCTCATAAATGAGGCATAAAAAAAAAATAATTTCTAGAAAGTTTAGCAAGGAGTAAAAATGCCTTCATATGAGTACTGATTGCCTAGAAAATGTACCCACTTTCATTTCTGTGGCCAGTGGTAACCTTTAGTCAATCTCACTTATAAGCTACTGTTGTAGTACACTCCTGCCAGAGTCTCTGCATCTGGCCTGGAGTTGCCTCCCTGCAGGTCACTTTGTAGATAGGAGGAGGACAGTTTGAATGCGGCAGTTCATCTGACCATATATTCCACACTGGCTGGTATAAATATTCTCTCATGCTGCCACAATGAGCGTGGAACTAGTTAGAACTTACCGGTATATTTACCTGGCCACGTTGGATCTCTAAGTAATTAGACTAGAGAGAAATACTGTTTGCCTCCAAGCAAGCAAGCATGGCTCCCTATGAAAGGATAAGGTAAACAAAAGGAAGATGGCTGAGAAATGGGGGCAGGGCCAGGAAGTTAACCTGGTGTGCATGTGAGACGTGCCAGGCCGGAATGGGCTCATGGCAGACATGCCCCGCCTGGATGGACAGGTCAAGGGAGATGACCCTGTGTATGTCCTGCCTACTTGCTCATGTAACTGCACACTTATAGGCCAAGAAGCAGTAAATTTTACGTGAATAGGCTAGAGATAAAATAGTAAAAACTAATTGGCTATGTTCCTCGCATGTCCTTCGTGATGGACAGAGAAAGCCTTCGTACGGGCCTTTAGAGAAGGCTCAAGGTCCTTCCTGCCTGCTCAGACCTGTGAGTCTGTGTGGGAGCTGGACCCTGGCTAGCAAGCACAATAAACTCTGCTTTGTTCATTGCATTACTGTGTGATTTCTGTCTCTCGAAGGGGATAAGATTCCTGGACCCTAACATCTGATAACTCAAAGCTAATATACAAAATAATCATGAAGTAAAGATGAGACTCTTGTGAAGGCTTGGAGAGATATTTAACTGGCTATAGAATATTCTTTGATACAGATATATGCCTTAGTACTACTCTGAGATACAGTTCTTCTCAGAAGCCCCTTCTCCACTGCAGGGGATTTCCAAGGCAGATCTTGGCTTGGAAACATTAACATCTCAAAGGCCCTAGGTGAGGTCCTCCGAGTAATTACCTGAGGGTTTTAACCCTGATGGCTTTCTTTTGGAGAGAGAGGTCTGTGTTGCAGGAATATAAAAACTAGCCTGCTTCCTTTCTCTCTCTCTCTCTTTTGCCTTCTTTGTTGGTTCTCCCTTTCTTGCCTCTGCTGTCTGCTCTCTGCAGGGCCTTAACACGTGGTGGCAGCCATGTTGGCCTACACATGGCCGCAGGCCAGTAGGGAACCCTAAGTTTGGGATTTTTCATATTGCTGATTTGTGTTAAGTAAAACATTTTGAAACTTCACTGGGTTCTTGTGTCTTTCTTCATCTGCAGGCCACCGATCCCTGGGGCAGAAGGGGGTCCCTGACCCTGCTCCAGGATTTTGTGCAGGGCGCCCCAGAGTTTTCCCCACAAGTACAAAAGTGATACAATGATTACATTTCTCCTTGTCTAAAAAATATTTTAGGAAAACAAATTTATTTTGCTGGGTGAGAATAACAATGATTTATCACCGTTATCAGCATCAACATCCCAATCACATCAGCATCATAAAGTTGTAAGAAACTTCCAGTAAATATTCCACACCTGTGCAAACACTAAGTAACAGTGAGTCCATGGGTCTCTTCAATATAGTAAATGATTAACACTACTATTCTTCAAAAACCTCTCCATCAGAATAGGAGGAATGGTCTATATTGTGTTCCACAAATTTCCACCCCCTCTTTACCCTCATGGTCCCCGTGCTTTATTTGCTATGGCTTTCATCTCTACTGTGTGATGTCTGATGCCTGCTAATCCGTTCTCAGTACCCGAATGTGTGAATAATATGCAAGTCACTTTTAACATATGATCATCCGCATATTTCAGTACATTTTTCAGCGAAAAAAACCCAATTCTTCAACAGTCTGAATTTATGAAAAAGAAGTAAACACAGTGTACACAGCTCTTACTGTCTTCTAGAAATTGTGTTCTTGTTTTCTCAGGAAAGTTTACTAACATAGCTGCTATAATTAGGTACCTCTCAGCTCCCTTCTTTTTAGCTTTAAGATAGAAATTCAAAAGAAGAGGATGAACTACTTAAAGCACTACATTAAGGCATTCAATTATACTTTACCTATATGCCCAATACTCTTCAAATGTAACTAACACATTCCAAATTTGGTTGTGGTTAATGGCCAAGTCATTGTTTTTTTTTTTTTTTTCAATCCGGCCCAGGTATGCTGAACCAGGGACTCTCAGACATGGGGCAGAGCTGCTACTTGCTCTTCCTGTGCCCAGCCTCTCATGAGGTGCCCAGGAGGCATGGTGGGTTCTAGCCCTGGCCTGCCACCCCAACAGAGCCTCACAACAAGCCAGACGACCCCCCCTACTCCATGGGGGCTGTCATTTTCCACATCTGGACTTCCCTCTCATCACAACTCCACCCAGCAGACCAGACTATCACAGCCCGGATCATCACCACCCACCCTGCAGCAGTTTTTTTCAATCTGGCCCAGGTATGCTGAACCAGAGACTCTCAGACATGGGGCAGAGCTGCTACTTGCTCTCCCTGTGCCCAGCCACCCATGAGGTGCCCGGGAGGCATGGCGGGTTCTATCCCTGGCCTGCCACCCCAGCAGAGCCTCACAACAAGCCAGACGACCCCCCCCATACTCCATGGGGGCCACCATTTTCCACATCTGGACTTCCTTCTTGTCATAACTCCACCCAGCAGACCAGACTATCACAGCCCGGCTCGTGCTGCCGCTAGCGGCCGTGCAGTTCATCAATAAATGCTTTATTTAGAGGTGACTACAAGAGTATGCCACTCACACGGCAAGCCTGGCAAGCTGCTCGTGTCATATTTGATATGCCAAATACCAGTAACATTTATATTAGGTCATTCCCTAATGACCTAATATAAATGGTTTGAGGCTCTTTATGTTCCTGGAGGAAGTGGATGCCTTTGGGTTCTACTAGCATGAGACAGGACATATGGAGATATTACTGGTGCCCGCTCTAGCAAACAGATGATGAGCGGGAAAATAGTGATAGTTATAGTGAATGGCCAAGTCACTTCCAAACAGTTAAGTCACCTTGCCTTCCTAGTGAAAAGTGAGTCAAAACCAGTCATTTGTTTTAACTGTCAAATTCAGTCAGCCCTAAGATCATTTGATTACTTGATCACTTGATATCCTATTATTCATTGATTTGCTCTAGCGGGCTCCAGTAATGTTTCCATTTGACCGTATGACGTGCCACTGTAGCCCAATGGCATCTGGTTGTTTCGGGATATTAAGAGTCTTGAACTGTTCATTCAGGTTCTTGATAAGGAAGTCTGACCATCTTGTAGGTGGGCGGCCACGCGATCTTTTGGCGTCCTATGGGATCCAATCCGTAATGGCTCTAGTCCAATGGTCATCTCCAGATAGCATTATATGACCAGCCCATCTGGTTTTTTATGTCCTGGCAGATGAGACAGCGTCCTTGATTTTAGAATAGTGACGGAGGTCAGAACTCCGATTCCTTCTCTCACTTGAGTGAGGCGTGATATTCCAAGCATGGCTCTTTTGATTGCTCTTTAGGAGACCCAAATGGTATTCTCATCCTGCTTTTGTAGGGCCCAGGTCTTGAGGCGAGAAGGTTCTCTGCAGGGAGAACTGTGGAGTCAAAGAGATGTGCCCAGAGCTGGAGGTTCTTTGTTCTTTTGTCTATTGTTTCAATGTTTTTGAAGGCATTCCATGTCCCTCTTTTCCTCCTGTGCAGCTCCGGGTTTACGTCGTTCATCATGTTGACTTCTCGACCTAGGTACACATAGCTGTTGCATTCAGATATGTTTCTTCCATTGAGAGTGAAACAGGGAAGCCCTAAGATACGTAAAATTAAACTAAACTGCCAGGTACACGGTTTAGAGATTTGAAAACCTATTATGGCAGGAAGAATTAATGGTAGCTAGGTAGAATGGAAAGAACACTAGATTAACAATCAGAAAACCTGGACTTTCCTTGTGAATACTCTCTGTAACCTTATTTTCAGATTGGTTCTCCTGACTATCTGTTTCTTAATCCAAATGGAGTCTTTATGTAAATTTTCAAAATGTTGAATCAAATTATTTAGAACATGAAATTATATAAACATCTCTATTTACCATAGAGGGCTCACATGAATTACCCCTGTGATAACTAATAACTTTACTGAGCCTCTCATACACCAAGAACAGAAGTCTGAGGAAAGAGTTACAGGAAAGTATAAGACATTGACTAGGATTTCTCCCTTACCTACTTTCTATGATAAAATTAAAGTTATTACTACGTAATTTATGCAAACATCATCATAAACATTCATAAAATGATTTTTAGTCAGTTAAAAATTAAATATCATTGAGCATGAAACTGACTATTCAACTTTTAGGGTATATTTTAAAGTATATTTGGAGATTCTTTAGGGTGTGGTCATTTCTGTTTTGGAGGAATAAGATGAAAATATCTTAAATTATAGTTATACTATAAGTTTCATAAAGATGTATGTCTACTACCACTTAGTATTTATGAAGCATTTTATATGTTCAAGGTTTACAGGTACTCATTAGATATTCTTCACATAAACTTCAAGAGTCAATTATGCTCATTGCACAGATGAGGAAATCAGAAAATGGGAAGTGAAAAGAATCACCCAAGATTACTAAGCTTATTAATAGAGACAATATTGCAAAAGGGTATCAGCCTCTCACTGCTGTGCTGAAAACTAGGTCAACTATTCCCATCACCAAGATTTCTGCATCAGCTTCTTTACATCACAGAATACACACAGTAACCAAAACAAAGCAACCTCTACATTGCTGTTTAAAGCCTGTCTAATTTTATTCTTATGCATAAATGAACAATATAACTGCCTTCCATTCATCTGCATCTAAAAATACACTTTAGTTCTGAAATCAGTTTAGAATTTCAAAATGAACCCCTCATGATTTGTTTACAAAGTAGTTATAAAATCATCTCAATGAATTAAACATGCATCAGATTCTTTTATCATTTCAAACTCTCCTACAGTTCTATTCTATAGAGGAAAATCATTTTTTTATTTCCTTAGTTGACTTTTGTTTGAAATGGTTGTGGGATGGGAAGAGGGGCTTGGGAGAGAAGTCTACATTACCTGTACCTTTAAAACACCAGACATTTTTGTGATTTTGGTAACTCACAGACACTAAGTAGCCCAATACTACACTGAATTGCTAATTCACTTATTTGAATTAGTAAATCTTAATTAGCTTGTTAGAATATCCATTCCAGGGTAATAATCCAAATGTCAACAGCGTTAGAATATCAGCATCTTCTTCTTTCCATAGTGATCTTCCAGGATGAGGGTGAAAATACAGTGATGAAGAAAAAGGAACAATAATGGGGCCAGAGCAATAGCACAGTAGGTAGGGTGTTTGCCTTACACGTGGTTGACCCGGTGTAACCCAGAAAGCAAAAGGAAAAAAAAGGAAAGAAAGGAAGGAAGGAAGGAAGGAAGGAAGGAAGGAAGGAAGGAAGGAAGGAAGGAAGGAAGGAAGGAAGGAAGGAAGGAAGGAAGGAAGGAAGGAAGGAAGGAAGGAAGGAAGGAAGGAAGGAAGGAAGGAAGGAAGGAAGGAAGGAAGGAAGGAAGGAAGGAAGGAAGGAAGGAAGGAAGGAAGGAAGGAAGGAAGGAAGGAAGGAAGGAAGGAAGGAAGGAAGGAAGGAAGGAAGGAAGAAAGAGGGACATTATTACTTGGCAGTTATCTGTCTTTGCTCTCTGGGTTTGGAAAATGTTTTTGCTTATTGATTTGTTTTCTTGTTTCCCTTTTTTTTTTTTTTCCTGTTCTTTTGGATTTTGGATAGTGGTTGTTATGTTAAGCATGGATCACATACATTAGCTGTAGAGCTCATCACTTCAGCTGTGGCTGCTTACACATTTCTGTGTGCTCACCAGAATCACACACTATGTTTGAGCAGCATGAATGCCAAAAGACTGCTGTCAGCATCTGTGCATATGCAGCGTGACTGGGATTGAACCCAGAACTTCACACTCCTTTTATCTTTGAGCCAAACACTAAGTCTCAAAAAATGTTTGAATCTAGTTCCCAGGAGTCATTCTTAAAGCTCATTGGAAGGCCCACTCTATGTTCCTTGTTACAGGATTGGTTTTATTGTGAAGTGGTTACACGTGACTACTCCAAATCATTTCAAACTTCTTACTTGAGATAATTCTTACTACTCCAATAGCTTCTTTTCTGCTTACTTACCATGTACATAAGGATGAAATACTTGATCACTTGGTATCCCGTTATTCATCAACTTGCTCGAGTGGGAGCCAGCAACATTTCCATTTGACCCTATCACATGCCAGTGTAGCACAATGGCATCTACTTGCTTCAGGAATACAAAGAGCCTCAAATCGTTCATTCAGGATCTTGACAAAGATGTCTGACCATCTTGTAGGTGGGTGGCCACAAGCTCCATACAGAACACTGAAGGAGTGACAGTCGATTATTTTAGGGTCTGCCTGTTGGATGACAGGTCCTACTGAGCCTTAGGCTCCTGCTACACTTAGCTTATGTGAAGAGCTAATCCCTGCCTTTAGGGAATATCCAGAGTAGACACAATAGAAGTTTGGGCAGAATTGGATTGATTTCATAATTTTATATGGCATAAATATTTTTATCATAAATATTATGAATCTTGCTTACCCCAGTTCAATACTCTTCCTCTACCATGGGTCCCCACTAGGGACATAAATGTAGCTATTCCAAGAGTACTTGGCCACATTGGATCGACCATAATGTAATCAGTTCTCCTCCTAGTTCATAGAGACGTGGCAGTACACCTCTAAGCAAACTTGAATTTCTGATTCCAAAGGTTATGCCAAAGTGAATTATTCTGACAGATTTTGGACCTTAAGTGGGATCTAGAGTTTGGAATCAGATGGCTATATCTTCATGGTAAGAAGTAATAATGTCCACTTTGAGAAGGGGACCAAGCCAAACCCAGCTTCTCGGACCTCCCACCAGACGCCATCCACCCCTGACACCCAGCAGATCCCCGCTCTCCCCACCAGGTGCGTTCCTGCGGTGGGCAGCCTCTGAGCTACTCCTCTCCAGGATAAAGGGCTGGCGCTTTGAGAAGGGGACCAAGCCACACCCACTTTCCTATGACCTTCCACTGACTACCCCCCGCCCAACCCCTGACTCCGGAACCACCCACCGAAACCCCAAAATTCAGAACAGCGCGGATGCTAGCACATCCGCACATGCAAAGTATTTCCTACCAACCTGCGATACCACTGAGCATTTGCCCCTACACTCTTTGCTATACATCCCTAGCTGCAAAGTAATTCAGGCACCTACTAATTCTATTGACTAGTCACCTTGAACACACATTTTCAACCTACGATAGTCATTATGGTAAAGCAACACAGAATTCCTTCAAGCTCTATGATTGAAGTCACTGATACAAATGAGTCAAGCAATAACGATGAGCTATATAACCTCTCTGAAAAGGAATTTCAGAAGGAACTGTTAAAGATGCACAAGGAACTCAAAGAAACAATGGAATACAAAGTCAATAAAATACAAGAGGACATGAGAGCAGAATTGAGTAAATTTCAGACTTAAGTACAAGCAGAAATGACAGATATTAAAAATGAGGTAAGTGAACTGAAAAACACAGGGAAGGCCTCCAAAGCAGAGTAACAGCTACTTAAGAAAGAATTAGTGATCTCGAAGACGAGGTTCAGAGATTCTGTAGACAACACCAGAAGATGGAAAAAAAGACTCACAATCAATGAATAGACTACCAGAGAAAATCGGGATGAAGCCCAAAGAAACAACATACACATCATTGGGGTGCCAGAAGGGCAAGAAGAAAACCCTGATGAAGAAGAAACTGTCAAAGCCATCATCGCTGAGAAGTTCCCTGAACTGAAGAAAGCATGCTCCCAGATATAGGAGGCCCGGAGGACACCAGCTAAAAGAAACCCCAATAAGAATACTCCAAGACACATCCTTATTAAAATGACAAAAACGATAGACAAAGATAGAATACTGAAAGCAGCAAGATGAAAGAAGGAAATCACATAAAAAGGAGCATCCCTGAGATTTACAGCAGACTTCTCAGATGAAACACTCCAAGACCAAAAAAAAATGGTGGGATATTGTGAAAAGGCTCAATGAACTGCAGGCCTCACCAAGAATTCTTTACCCAGCTAGACTTAATTTCAGATGTGAAGGAAAGATACACAAATTCATGGACAAACAACAACTCAGGAAATTCATAGACTCAAAACCAACTTTAAAAGAAGGATTGAAGGGTCTATTGTAAAATAAGACAACCCAAAACCACGAGTTTAAACAGAAAGATGGCACAAAATGCAATGACAATAATCTCTCTCAACGACAATGGTCTAAATGCACCAATTAAGAGACACAGGGTGGCATAATAGATTAAAAAACTGAACCCAACATTCTGCTGCCTACAAGAAACATATCTGAATAACCAGAGCAAACACAGTTTCAAAGTCAAAGGCTGGAAGACCATTCTCCACGCAAACAACCCCTCCAAAAAGGCGATTGTGGCCATACTCGTATCTGAAAATACAGACTTCAGACTTAAAAAAAGTTAAAAGGGACAATGAAGGCCATTTCTTAATAATTAAGGGGTATGTATACCAGGAAGAAATCACACTACTAAACATATATGCTCCAAACAAGGGGCCAGCAAAATGCTTAAAAAGACTATTAATAGACCTCAAAGAAGACATTAACAGTAGCACAATAATATTCGGAGACGTCAACACTACATTATCGACTATGGATAGATCAACGGAGACAGAAATTCACCAGGGAAATACTGAACCTGAAGGAAGAAATGGAAGAAAGAGAGCTGGTTGATATATACAGGGCTTTACATCCCCAAAAAGCTGAATGCACATTTTTTCCCAGTGCACATGGAACATACTCCAAGATAGATCATATACTGAGCCACAAAGCATACCTCAACAAAATAAAAAGATAGAAATTATGTCAACTATCTTTTCAGATCATGATGCACTGAAAATAGTAGTGAACCATACACAGAAGCAGGGAGTCAAACCAAACACCTGGAAACTGAACAGCTCACAGTTGAACAACAAATGCGTCATAGAAGAAGTCAAACACGAAATCCAAAGATTCCTAGAAACAAATGACAATGAAGATACCACTATCAGAACTTGTGGGACACAGCAAAAGCTGTGTTATGAGGAAAGTTCATATCTCTACAAGCATTCATAAGGAAAGAAGAAAGGGCCCACATAAATAACCTGACCTCACAGCTGAAAATATTAGAAAAAAGACCAACAAAAGGAGCCCAATTCAAGCAGAAGGAAGGAAATAATAAAAGTTAGGGAGGAAATCAACGAGCTGAAAACCAAAAAAAAAAAAAAAATCTGAAAGATTAATGAAACCAAGAGCTGGTTCTTTGAAAAAATTAAACAAGATCGACAAGACACTGGCAAGATTTTAAGGACAGGGAAAGAGAGAACCCAAATAAACAGAATCAGATATGAAAATGGTGACATCACAACAGAAAAAACAGAAATAAAAAGATCATCAGAGATTACTTTGAGAACCTGTATGCCACAAAACATAAGAACCTAGAAGAAATGGAAAAAATTCCTGAAGTCCTATAACCTCCCATGATTGAAACAGGTAGACCTCCAATACCTAAATAAGCCTATCACCATCGGGAATTGAAACAGTAATTAAAAGTCTGCCCAAACACAAAAGCCCAGGTCCAGATGGGTTCACTAGCGAATTCTACCAAACCTTTAAGGAGGACCTACTGCCTGTCCTGTTCAAGCTCTTTCAGGAAATAGAAGAAACAGAAACATTCCCAAACAGCTTCTATGAGGAACATATCACTTTGATACCCAAAGCAGGGAGAGACAACACAAAGAAGGAAAATTACAGACCAATCTCCTTGATGAACACACATGCTAAGATCTTCAACAAAATACTAGCAAACAGAATCCAAAGACTCATCAAAAATATGATACATCATGACCAAGTAGGATTCATCCCGGGAATGCAAGGATGGTTCAACATTCGCAAATCAATCAACATAATATATCATATCTGGCGGAGAGTGCCGCCGGGTCCCCAACAGTGCCAGGAAGCGAATTCCCTTCTACCTTCGGGGGCCGGCGGGAATGGATGAAAACTCAGGAATCCAATGTAGTTTTAAAACGGGCTTTTACTATTTCAGGTTCCAATATACAATCCAAGATCAGGGGAAAACCTCCCAACTCTGGGTTCCCAGCTAGGCCCCTGCCAGGTGTAGGCCAAGATGGCTGCCACCAAGTGTTGAGGCCCAACAGAAAATGGAGAGGACAGAGGATGGAGAAGTAAAACACCAAGGGAAGCCGAAATGGCAAAAGGGGAAAAAAAGAGAGCTTCTTTATTCTTGCAGCTTATTTTATAGCCAGAAATCCGGCCCAAACTCCCCAGCCCAGCCCATTACGGGATGGGCTATCTGAGATTAAAACAGTAAAATAGCTCTATAGAAATGTACAAGGACCCAGAGCTAATTAAAATCCTCCCAGCAGAGCTGGCAGGAGCTGCAAGCCAAATGCAGGAAGAGTCAAATGCCCTCAGGTAATTTCTCCCAGCACCTCACCCAATGTCTTTTTTATATGCTCTTGTCTTGAGCCAAGATCCGCCTGGAAAAACCTCCATAGGGTAGATAAAGGGAGCTCTTAGAGGAGTCCTGCAACACATATCAATAAGAGAAAAAATAAAAACCATATGGTCCTATCAATAGATGCAGAAAAAGCATTTTACAAGATCCAGCACCCATTCATGATTAAAACCCTCCAGAAAATGGAATTGAAAGAAGCTTCCTCAAGATAGAAAAAGCCATCTAACAAAAGCCAACAGCGAGTATCATTCTCAATGGGAAAAAATTGAAAGCCTTCCCTTAAGATCAGGAACACAACAAGGTTGCCCTCTCTCAACTCTTTTATTCAATATAGTACTGGAAGTACTCGCCATAGCAATCAGAGAAGAAAAAGGACATTAAGGGCATCCAAATAGGCAAGGAAGAAATCAAGCTATCATTATTTGCAGATGACATGATATTATACTTCGAGAACCCTAAATTCTCGACCCAAAATCTCTTAGAAACAATAGATATGTATAGTAGAGTGGCAGGGTACAAAATCAATACCCAAAAGTCGGTGGCTTTCCTATAAACAAATAACAAAAGAGAAGAATAGGGATATTAAGAAATCGATTCCATTCACAATTATGCCACAGAAAATCAAATACCTAGGAATCAGCTAAACCAAGTGTGTAAAGGACCTATACAAAGAGAACTACAAGACACTGCTTCAAGAAATAAAAGAGGACACGAGGAAATGGAAACACATTCCCTACACATGGATGGGGGAGAATTAATTTTGTCAAGATGGTAATACTCCCTAGAGCTTTGTACAGATTCAATGTGGTTCCTATAAGGATACCCATGATTCTTTAAAGAAATTGACCAAACACTCCTGAAATTCATATGGAATAATAAACTCCCATGGATAGCTAAAGCAATCCTTTGGAAGAAGAAGATGGGAGGCATCACCTTTCCCAACCTCAAAATGTACTGCAAAGCAGCAGTAATTAAAACAGCGTGGTAATGGAATAAAAGCAGACCTGTGGACCTATGGAATAGAGTTGAGTATCCTGACACCCACCCTCAGAGACATGATCAGTTAATCTTTGATAAAGGTGAAAAGAGTCCAAACTGGAGTAAGGAAAGCCTCTTCAACAAGTGGTGCTGGGAAAACTGGACAGCTACATGTAAAAAATGAATTTGGACCTGTGTCTAACACCTTGCATAAAAATCTGATCAAATGGATTAAAGATCTCAATATCAGACCTGAATCCATAAAGTACGTTAAAGAAAATATAGGAAAAACCCTCCACGACATTGAAGCTAAAGACATCTTCAAAGGTGAAACACCATTAACAAAGCAACTAGAAGAAAATATAAACATATGGTACTACATGAAACTAAAGAGCTTCTGCACCTCAAAAGAAACAGTGACCAAGATAGAAAGACAGTTGACAGAATGCGAAAGAATATTCACCCAATACCCATCTGATAAGGGGTTAATATCCAGGATATATCAGGCACTGGTACAAATACATAAGAAAAAAACAGCCAACCCCATTAGAAAATGGGGAGAGGAGATGTACAGAAACTTTGACAAGGAAGAAATCCGAATGGCCAAAAGGCATATGAAAAAAATGCTATCATCACTAATCATCAGAGAGATGCAAATCAAAACAACAATGAGATATCACCTCACACCACAGAGACTGGCCCATATCCAAAAGGGTAAAAGCAACAAGTGCTGGCGTGGATGGGGGAAAAGGGGACTCTCATACATTGTTGGTGGGAATGTCGACTTGTACAACCTTCCTGGAAAACAAATGGACATTCCGGCCAAAGACTAGAAATTGAGCTCCCCTTTGACCCAGCCATATCATTCCTGGGAATATACCCTGGGAAACCAAAAACACACAGCGGAAACACAATCCGCACTTTTATTTTCATAGCAGCACTATTCATAATAGCCAGAAACTGGAAGCAACCAGTATGCCCAAGAACTGATGACTGGATGAAGAAACTGTGGTACATCTACACAATGGAATACTATGCAGCTGTCAGGAAAAATGAAGTTATGAAATTTGCCTATAAATGGATGGACATGGAAAGGATCATGTTGAGTGAAATTAGTCAGAAGGAAGGAGAGAGACATAGAATGACTGCATTTATTTCCATGCCATAAATATACCAGGTGATCTTACCAAAAGTGGAAATTACCACAAACATGCGGGAGTCAAAGGTTAGGTAAGATAGAGAAAGGAACATATGTGAATAAATGTCAAAAGGGCTGATACCAACATAGAACTGAGTATTAAATACAGGCAAAAAAAATTCACATGATGGCTTCTAAGTGTATGTAGTGCAACCCACAATGTGTAAGAGAAGGAAAAGAGAGAGAGAGAGAGAGAGAGAGAGAGAGAGAGAAGAGGAATAAAGAACCTGCCATTTAGGCTGGCTATGGGAGGGGGGAGGGAATTGGGGACATTGGTGGTGGAAAATGGGCACTGGTGGAGGGCGGGTGCTGGAACACTGTGTGACCGAAACCTCCAAACATGAACAACGTTGTAATTGTATATTTCAAGGTGGTATAATAAAATGTTTAATAAAAAAAAGTATTAATGTCATTTTCTACAAATTGCATTCTGAACTAGTTTCTGATTCAGAGATGCAGTAGCTCCACTCTGCTAGGGAGATTTTATCTTGGAGTCAGTTCTGGCATTTGTGAAATTTAAGCCATAGGGGCCCCATCTGAAGATCTACATTTCAGTAGGGTCATTTACCTGGCTTCATCTCTAGATAGCCCAGCCCACAATTGGCTGGACTAGAAGGTTTTGGCAGGCATCTATCTATATAATAAACTAGGAGAAAAGATAAAAGGGCATTTGGCTTCTCTTTTGCTCTCTGCCTCTCCTCTCCACCTCTCGGCCATCTTAGTTTAGGATTCTAAACCTACATATGGCTGGTGCCCAGCTAGGAATGTAAAGTCCAGGGTTTTCCTGTTAATGGATTTTATACCAGACCTGTGAGAGTAAAATCTTTTAAAACTGCTCTCAACTGCTGAGTTTTCATCCATTCCCTGCCGTCTTTGGAGATAGAAGGGAACTCATTCCCTGATATCATTGGGGACTCCAGCAGCTCCCCAACATCTGCCCATAGAGACATACTTCTCACCTGCCACAGAAGAGCAAGGATTTATACTTCTTCTGCAAAGAGAAGCACTTAATATATTTCAATAGGATCGCAGACTACATTGAATTTGGCCCAACTTCCACTACGTTGGGGCAGATTTGGGGTGAGATATCTGATTCTCCCAATGCACGTTATTTACCAATTGTACATTCACATGAGTCCTTGATTTTGTGAGCTTTGATCCTTTGGCAAAAGCAACTTGAGACCAAAATGCCTATGGTTGAATCTCTGTTATGTACCTATCATAAATCATCTTACAGAACTGTCCTTCATCCCCAAAATAGTAGCAGCTCTCAGTCTTAACCTGTCCTGCCCAGCTCATGAGGAAGTTAGCAACTCAAATGTTATCACAACTTTAAGTGTCACACATTAAGTTTTGCATCAAACTTATTGTGAGGAGGTATAGATATTTAGGTGCAGAATTAGACAGCAGCTCTCCAAGAAAAATACACACACACACACACACATATACCCCAACACACACTGCTTTTCTATATCTTTCCTAGACTATTAAAAAATCTTTTCTACTTTTTTTGTGGGATTAAAATTGTGTAACCAGTTCTTAATGGATTTTTTGATAATCCAAGTCTATTGATACTCTACTTTTTCAGTTTACTCTCTGGTCATTTTCACTGCGGTCTAGTAAAATACAGTTAGAGACAAATTATGTGGAGGGTGGGAGGATCACCTTTGCCAGACATTTCTTAATTAGTAATAAAAACAGAAAAGCGGATCTACATGGTTTGAATAAGAAAATGGAAACACAGAGAATGCAGCACACAGCTGTGGCTTATATCACCAGAACTCAAAAATGTTTGGCTTCATTATCCCCTTTATCTAATTTTTTTCTTGAAAAAACAAAAATTACTGTATATGTCTACTCTTAGAACTAAAGCCAAAAGTCCTATTTATAATAAAGTATATTTCTTTTCTATGTTTTTACCTGCAATGGAAGAAATAATATATGAATAAAAGAATTGTATGAATCTTTAGTTACATTACTATTTTATAGTCTATTCAGAATGCTCTTGTGCCATAGACTTTATACTATAGGCCTCTTGTGTAAAATCACAAAACTGTTATGTCTGGTGAAGGAAATGAGAAATTTTAAGGGTTGTTAGCACGTTGAATTTGTATCATGAGGAAAACCTGCATAGAGTTATATAGCACAAAAATTTCTGTATATTGTGATGCATTGCAAAATGATGTATGTGGTGGTCCCACCTGGTACCAGGGAACATCACTGTATCACTGTCTTCCCATTTTTTCATTGATTTGCTCGAGTGGGCACTAGTAACATCTCCATTAGTCCTGTCACAAGCAGAGTGTAGCTGAAGGGCATCTGCTTGCTCCAGGGACAGGAGGAGCCCAAAACCATTCTTCAGGTCATGGAACTTAGGTCCATAATTGTTACTAGTTTTGGCATAACAAGTAAATAAAACACAGGTAGATTGCCAGACTTTGCCGTGTAGGTGTTATAGTCTCAGTAGAAGGCTCTCATCTCAAGCATTTACTGATGAAACAAAGGGGGAAGATCAGGTTTTCTCTTGGATGGAGCTCTGAGGAACTATGGAGTCTGGATGTTGAGAAAGACTGACTGCATGATGTGTGGTATGTTCTTGCTTCTTGCTTGGCTTACTGGTATCAGTTAGGACCTGTCTAGAACTGTATACAATGTATAAATGTGAAAGATCTTGGGAAGGACCTTATCCTAAAATCAGCATTCTCTAAGAATATTGCGTGGCACAAGGTGGCCTTGCGCCAAAGGAGCTGTAGGTCTGGCGTGGGTGGGTCTCTCTCTTCCAGGGCAACTGGCATGGAGGCAGAGGAAAGGGCAAGGCCCAAAACTCCACTCCGAGTCTTGTCAGTGTGGTCTCTCCCCGCCCAAGAGCAAACCCTTGGAGCAATGTTGGACTCGGCCAGGGGCTGGCCAAGCATAACATTCTAATTTGAGATGATAAAACATGGAGTTACTATTTTTAAATTAATGTTTACATGTGGTATAGATAGAGAATAATATAAGTATCTGTAGAGTGTTTCTATTTTTTAATATTTGCTGCAGAACGTGCTATACAAAAGGTGTATAGAGGAATCCAGTAACAAGGTTTTAGTACTTTGACCCTCAAATGCCTAGAATGTGGAAAAATCCTGTAAGAGTCATTACAAGTTGCAGGTGCTCAGTGTGCTCACAGTATCAGGAAGAGAAAATAAACAAAGAATGTGTATGTATAAAATATAATGATAGTCTGATGGCTATATTCCCCCTTAAGGCACTTTTAAGCACCTGTTGCCCTATAGTGGGATTTTGTTTTGTTCTCAGAACAAGAAATGAGTAAATCATTTAAGAGAAGTGTACTGGAGATTTGTAATAATCATTTATAACATAGTTGACTAACTGTGAATTCACATGATTCAAGAAGCAAAGATATCATTTTTTATTTTTAAAGTCACCTAAGTTGCTAGAGGCGCCATTAACCTGACAAGTAGTGAGGCTCTTCTCTGAACTTGCTCTCAGCTCTGCCTCTTTAAGACGGCTGCATGTGCACTCCAGAGGCACAGAGACACATATAAAACTGCTGGGATTGGGGCTGGAGCCATAGCACAGCGGGGAGGGTCTTTGCCTTGAATGCAGCCAACCTCGGTTCCATCCCTGGCATCCCATACGGTACCCGAGCACCACCAGGAGTAATTCCTGAGTGAAGAGCCAGGAGTAACCTCTGAGCGTTGCCGCATGTGACCCAAAAAAGTTAAAAAATAAATATATAAAATAAAGTTAAAAATAAAAATCTTATGGAATTTCATATCTAACACACATAAAGTGGACCAGGTCCACATCAGTCCTGAAACTGTTGTGAAAAATGCACTCCTCTTTGTAAGACGTGATGTTAAAAATAGAAATTGCAAAAACTACAACTATTAATGAATTTAATTTTGGTTCTAAATTAAAGCTATTAGACTATTAGGTATATAATAATAGTAATCAGCTCTTTTTCATAGTTAAAGAATTCAGGAAAACAAAAACTTCATATATGTGGGTAAATTGAAGGTATGTTAGTGGTCACGGTTTAAACTCTTTTATTATAAAAATAAAAGAATCATTTTTATCCCCAGATGAATAGAGAACAATGCAATGAAATTGCATCCTAATCCAAACAAATTGCTTTTTCTTTACCAGCTAACCATACTAATTGGTTTTCAGAACCCTAAATATTAGGATTACTAAGTGGAAAAAAAATGTTACTATAAACCTTCTAAGTAAGCACTGTGGATGACTCCAGTACTCCCTTACAAAAGAGGGAGTGTTGAGATGGCCTCTGTTGGCTGAACACAAGCTGTAAAATCCATCCTGTCCTGACCCACATGGGAGGAACAATTAGCAAGCAGTGATAGTCTTCAATGAAAACTTTTTAGTAACTTAGAATCTACATTATTAGTGGATTGAACTGAAAATTGAAGTCAAATGAGCTTATTCATTTTCATATTCTTGATAATTCTTACTTTTTTGAAATATAATCTTAATCACAAAAAAATAGTGAATGCCCAAAGGAGATTGTAACCCATACCATTCTATATTAGTTTCCTAGGATGATCACAGTAAACTCTTACAGTTAAGGAGTCTCCCAAAGACAGTTAATGTGTTCTCACCATTTTGGAGGTATGATGTCAAAAATAAAGTGCCAAAAATGCCAGAAAGTGCCAATGCTGTTCTCCTATGGAAGGCTCCTAGAAAAAATAATCATTTCTTGCTGCTTATAGCTGCTTGTAACTCCATTTCTTTACTTTTGGCAAAATAATTCCAGTCTCCAACTCTATCTTCTTATGACCTTTTCTTTGTGTGCATGTGTGTTCTCTACTCCCATAAAGAAATTGTATAAAGAGAACACCTTATAAGGATAACTTCAATGCCAGATCCTTAAATAATTTCATGGTTCAAATAGCATGCTTTCAAATAGCTTAGGTAGGGGGTTAAACCTAAATTTGGGAGGGTCACTATTCAATATACAACGTTCTTTCAGACAAGGGCAGGAGAGGCAGGTCCTAGCCTGGACCTGCTCTTTTAAAGAACTTCATAAGTAACCCTAAATTATGGACACTTCAAATCACACAGACACACAAACATGCTTATACACATGTGCGAATGCACACACACAAACACACACTGCATATTAAAGAGTACACGAGTGTCTCTGTAATTGGAGGCCTAGTAGCAACATCATAGCCCAAGCTGTTAAAAGTTCCTTGTGACTGGGCCAGAGAGATAATGCACTAGATTCCAGTGCTTCCCATGCAAGTGCCACACCCGGGGTTAATCCCAGACAGAACATACAGTGCTCCCAGCAATCGAAGGAGTTATTCTTTAACAGAGCCCCAGGAATAAGTCCTGAACAGGTTGTGGCCGCAACACTAAAACTACAGTGTGAATAATACAAATAAGAATGCAAAGAAATGCTTCCTCCTTTATTGCTCTATGCTATTGAAACAAAGTCATCTAGATGAATAATAAGAATGTGTAGGGGTGATAGCATTGATTACAAGCTGTGGAAATATAAAAGAGTGAGAGAGAATAATGCAATTGTTTGCTTAGCATCACTTGTATCACTTTTGTATCACTTGTCTTCCCGTTGCTCATCGATTTGCTCGAGCGGGCACCAGTAACATCTCCATATGTCCTGTTGCAAGCAAGAGAAGCCCAAAGGGAATCTGTTTGCTCCAGGAACATTAATGCCTCAAACAATTCCTTCAGGACATGGGAATGAGGTCCATAATTGTTACTGGTTTTGGCATATCAAATAAAATAAGACACAGATAGCTTGCCAGGCTGTGCCATGTAGGTGGTATACACTCAGTAAAAGACTCTCATCTCGAGCATTTACTGTTGAAACTCAATGGGGAAAGATCAGGTTTTCTCTTGGGTGGAGCTCTGAGGAGCTGTGGAGTCTGGATCTTGAGAATGACTGACCTCATGGTGTGGGGGTTCCTCTGGCTTCTTGCTAGACTCACTGGGATGACCGGTCACAGCTAGAATCTGCTTGAACTGTATAGAATGTATAAATTTGAAAGATCCTGGGAAGGACCTGATCCTAATATCCAGTACTATCTATCTAAGACTGTCTGAAGTATCTCTCTTCCGTGGTTGCTGGCAAGGAGGTGGAGGAATGAAAGGAGGGGCCCAAATCCCCACTCCAAGTTCAGCCAGCGTGGCCCCTCCCCACATGTGTGAGCAAACCCTTGGAGCTATGTTGGACTGGGCCACCAGCGAATGGCCGAACCCTTTACCACCTCCGGAGCTCCATGAGTTGCTTCCACGTGATGTGAGTGGCGCAGCTGAGGGTCTGGAATGCTTAGGTCTGGATCATCTCCCTTCCAGGGTTGCTGAAGGAGCTGTGAGTCTGGCGTGTCTCTCTTCCAGGGTTGCTGGCATGGAGGTGGACGAATGGGAGGAGGTGCCCAAATCCCCACTCCATGTCCCCTTGGCGTGGCCCCTCCGCTGCACGTGTGAACGAACCATTGGAGCTATGTTGCTAAACATGTTCTCTAAGATATCGTGCTGGTGTCTGGAGCTGTAACACAATGGATAGGGCTCTTGTCTTATACTCAGCAGACCTGGGTTTGATCCTTGGCACACTATATGATTCCTGCAAGCCCCTGCCATTAGTTATCCCTGAACACAGAGTCAGAAATAACCCTGGGCACCATTAGGTGTGACCTAAAAATAAACAAATAAATAAATGAATAGATAGATAAATAAATACACAGATAAAATACTCTGCTAAGAGGACAGACGTAATCCAGAGGTTAAGGCATTTGCAGCACAGTGTTCAATGCAAGATAGTGCACACTGCATGCTGCATACACTGTATGATACAGAATCGGCAATGTTTCCTCCGGGCACCACCAGGTGTGGCCACTTAGGTCAAAGCCAGATGTGTACCCTCCGAGTAAAGGAATGGATAAAGAAATGAAATACCATATTTAAAACATTGTTTCTTAACTGTTTTCCTAATAGCACTGAGTCGATTTACTTGTTCTCTTCGTGCTGTACTTTATGGATTCATTTTTTTATCTGAAAGGTGTGTGAATTAGTGTCCTATTTAACGCAATTTTACTTGCAAAAATGAATAATAGTCTTGTAATATAAAAATATTGCTATTGCTCTTCAATTTGCAAACATCAACATTAATCTTTTTGTCAGGATCTGGCATGTATTAGGCAATGTACATTCTACTTGGTCAACTAAGTGAATAATTAGCACAAAAATTGTGACTAGTTTTTAAAATATTAAAATAGCTTATTGCATTATTTAACTCAAATTGAGATACTTCATCTTTACTAGTTGTAATTTGATACCATCTTTTTTTTTTTTGCTTTTTTGGTTCACACCCGGCAATGCTCAGGGGTTTCTCCTGGCTCTGCACTCAGGAATTACTCCTGGCGGTGCTCAGGGGACCATATGGGATGCCGGGAATTGAACCCTGGCCGGCAAGGGCCGGCAGTGTGCAAGACAAACGCCCTACCCGCTGGGCTAGTGCTCCAGCCCCAATTGATATCATCAATTTAATTATGGTAAATGATATAGCATATTTTTAAAAAGCAACATATAAATACATTTTTGTATTCTGTTTAATTAATATTTCAGAAAATAACTCAAATTGCATACAGAGAAAAATTCACTTCATTTAGCTACATTGTGATGAAGAGATATTCAAATATCATGTACTGTTTAATTATAATAAAACACAAATCATAAAAATCATGATTATAATTATGTAACTAATACTTGTGAGAAAATAAAGATAAGATAAATGATAAATTACACGATTTTATTTTATTTCCCCAAACCTTGCAGCTCACTAACAAAATATTCATATATTCATAATAGCAATTAAATTCATTTGACATTTTTACTATATTCAATCATTTAAAAATAACTGAAACATTTAAAAAAAAATTTTCATTTTAAATTCATGACAAAACAAAACGATAAAACATGATGCATAAAATTTTGTTAGTTTGCTTTATAGTTTATTTATTTTTTTTTTTTTTGCTTTTTTGGGTCACACCCGGCGATGCTCAGGGGCTACTCCTGGCTCTGCACTCAGGAATTACTCCTGGCGATGCTCGGGGGACCATATGGGATGCCGGGATCGAACCCAGGCCGGCATGGGCCGGCCGCATGCAAGGCAAACGCCCTACCGCTGGGCTATCGCTCCGGCCCCTGCTTTATAGTTTAAAGAATAATGTATATATTTTATTTTCTATATCAATTACATGTGAGGGTCAGGGAGATAGCACAGCAGGTTGGGCACTTGTCTCACACATAGCCAACCCAGATTCCAGCCCCAGGACCCCATATGGTGCTACACGTAGACCACCCGGGAATGATGATCTCTTAACACAGAGCCTGGTGTAAGCCCTGAACACCACTTGGTGTGGTCCAAAGAATTTTTTAAAGTAATATGTATATCTTAATTTGCTCTTTTTCTATGATCCTGAAATGTCAAGTTGTTAGTGTCTAACCCTGCTTCCAAAGAAGAGAAGCAAATAGGGGGAAGGGAGGCGAGGGTTAAACAGTTAAATTTCAGATATTCCAGTTGGATTCATTTACTAGACTGCCTTAACATAGCATAGACTGAGTGGATTTAACAATTTAAATGTTCGTTGCCACGTAGCTCTGAAACTCAGATTCTATGATCAAGATGTAAACCAGGTTGGTTCATTCTGCAAATGAGGAGGGAAATCTGTTGTAGTAGTCTTCCTTTGCTTTGAAGACAGTTTTTATTTTCCTGGATCTTCACATGATCTTCCCTCAGTGTGTGTCTGTGTCCAAACTCCCTTCTCTTATTGGATTAGCACCAGTAATAAATATTCCAGTAAGATCCACCCCATGACTTTATTTTATGTCATTATCTCTATAAAGACCCTATTTCCAAATAGATACATTCTGATGCTCTTGATGTTAAGATGTCAATATGTACACCTGGAATTGAGAATGTGAGGAACAATGCACACAGTACTGACAGAATTTGATCCTTGTACATCTTTCTTTCTTTTCTATTACATTGAATTTTGCTGTTCAAAATTACTCAAGCATTTTTTTGTGAAAACTTTATTCTTTTTATTTTATTTTATTTTTAAAAGATTTTATTATAACCACCGTGAGATAGACGCGAAACGTGGATCAGGAGGCCTTGTCAAAGGTGGAAATTACCACAAACGTGTGGGAGTCAGAGGTTAGGTAAGACAGAGAAGGAGGGGCCGGAGCAATAGCCCAGCGGGTAGGGCGTTTGCCTTGCATGCAGCTGGCCCATGCCAGCCAGGGCTCGATTCCCAGCATCCCATATGGTCCCCGAGAACCGCCAGGAGTGATTCCTGAGTGCAGAGCCAGGAGAAACCCCTGAGCATTGCCGGGTGTGACGCAAAAAAAAAAAAAGACAGAGAAGGAAACTGCAAATAATTGTCAAAAGTGCTATTATCCACCTAGAACTGAGCATTAAGTACAGGCAAAAAGATACACATAATAACCTCTAAGTCTATGTATTACTCAAGCATTTTTTTAAAGTAACTTAACACAAGTCTGGTGATTTCTTTTTATGTACAAGATGAAAGTTTCTGTAAAGTATAATCATTTCCCTGGATTTAATTTTGACTCATTTTCTTAAAATCATCAACAAAACTTTTTTTCTTTTGCTCTTTGGGTCACACCCAGCGATACTCAGGGGTTACTCCTGGCTCTGCACTCAGGAATTATTCCTGGCGGTGCTCGGGGACCATATGGGATGCTGGGGATCGAACCCAGGTCAGCCTATGCAAAGCAAACGCCCTACCCACTGTGCTATCGCTCCGACCCAACAAAACTTTCTATAAGAGCCCAATTAATAGATATAATGTGGCCTATTTCCAAAAATCTGGTTTTGCTATATTTGATAGAGGACAGTTCTCTCCACTTTATTAAGTTTTAGCAATGCTTCACTTTTTTTAGTCATATGAATTAGTCTTCAAGGTAATAAACATGAGTCATTCTTTGTTATTGTTAATCTATTTTTATGTATCTGCATAATATGTAGTTGATGAACTTTAATAAAATCTGAAGTTGAGGTCCCTTGGAGGCCATTTTCAGACTGATTTTCCTGCAAATTTCAGTGAGTGAAATTCAGTTAGCTCAGCATACAGAGTTTCCCTTTAAAATAGATGAGCTAATGAGAAGCATGTCTGTGCTAGCCTGGTGTAATGGTCTGGCCTCAAATACTGTTCTTAAAACAAACTGCACAGCATCCAAGAGCTAACTGCCAATGTTTTGCTGGTGTAACATAACTTAATTGAATATACTTTCTAGCTTGGAAAAGGTAAATAGGAAACAAGGCAGCAAGAATAAGCATGTCTGCAAATATGCCATCTAGCTCTCTTTCTGGAAGAATTCCAGGAGATTTTAGGTTTAAACAAAATCAGATAATTCAGTAGTTTTCTCTACTGAAGAAATTTTCTCTCCCAAATAATCAGTAAATGATTGACCTATGTATGTATGAGTTATATTTAGGACAGAAATTTGAGACCCAGAATTCTGGAAGCATAGATCTTTGTCCAATAATTACACAACAAATGTTTTTGGTAAGAAAAGTCCCTAAGGAAGCTGGGTAGATAGAACATCAAGTATTCTGCTTGCCTTGCACATCGCTGATCAGGGTTGGATGCCCAGGTGGTCCCCTGAGCTTGCCAGCAGTGATTCTGAATACAGAGCTAAAAGTAAACCCTTATCCCCATAGGGTGTAGTCCCCCACAAATCATCACATGTATCACTGGTCTTCCCATTGTTCATCGATTTGCTGGAGCGGGCACCAGTAACATCTCCATACGTCCTGTTGCACGCTAGAGTAGTCCAAGGGCATCTTCTTGCTCCAGGAGCATGAAGAGCCTTAAATCGTTCCTTCAGCTCATGGGAATGAGGTCTATAATTGTCACTGTTTTTTTTTTGACATATCAAATACAGCACGGTTAGCTTGCCAAGCTCTGCCATGCAGGTGGTATACTCTCAGTAGTAGACTCTCATCTTGTGCATTTACTGAGATGGGGAGAGATCGGCTTTTCTCTTGGGTGGAGCTCTGATTAGCTGTGGAGTCTGGATGTTGAGAATAACTGACCTCATGGTGTGGGGGTTCCTCTGGCTTCTTGTGAGGCTCTGCTGGGATGGTGGGCCAGGGCTAGAACCTGCCTTCCCTTTTGGGCGCCTCATGATCTGCTGAGGACAGGGAGAGCCAGTACCATCTCTGCTCCCTGTATCTGAGTCTCTGAATCAGGCATAACTGGGCTTGAAATAGGCTTTGCAGTGGCCTTCACGGTAGCAGCTCTGCCCCATGTATCTGCTCCCAAATCACAGGCTGCAATATTTTTTCTTTTCACCATATAGTGTACATAATTGCTCTTTAAATGACACCTTCCTCTTCCACACTAATTGCACTTTATTATTTATATTTCTGCCACTAATTTATTATAAATTACGTAGACTAGAAATCTCTTTCCTTATATTTTTTAAATCCATAATCATAATGTGCTATACAATTTAATTGTTTTTGTTTTATGCCACTCTTGGAAGTGCAAGCCTTACTCCTGTCTCAGTGATCATTTCAGGTGATACTGGTAATACTTGAGAGCCATATGCGGTACCGGGAATTAAACCCAGGTGTGCCACATGTAGGGCAACGTCCTTCTCTCTGTGCTATATCTCTGGCTCCTGTGCCATACAATTTTAAAATTTTAAATAAATTTTAAATTCTAAAACTCAAAATAAAAGGTCTTAAGGGAATTAATTTGCCATTATTTATTCACAGGTGATATACACCAGAGATAAGAATACCTGGGGATCACAGCAATTGTATACTTGCCCTGCACATAGCTGACCCAGGTTCTATCCTCTGCCCCTCAAATTGTTCCCCAATACCTGCCTGGAATAGTCCCTGAAAGTAAAGCCAGAAGTAACCTCTGGTCACATCTGAGTTGGATCCCCAAACAAGCAAACAAACTAACAAGTTAAAATATAACACAACTTGCAAATAAAGCAGGAGAGAAGAATAATGATATTTTTCTGTGTGCATTAGTCAAGTGATAATGCCACGCTTTTCTCTCAATGGTGGCATTCACTGTGGCAATGCATATTTTCTAAAATCTGGAAAGTGGAGACTGGGTGTCAGGTATCAGGCTATCAGCTCTCTGCTATTTGCTTCCTAACCTACCCAGGAGCCCTAATGTTCTTCCAGTTCAAGTCCCTAAAATCACTTGCCAGTTTTCAAAAAGTAATGTCAATAGCACTGAGTCTCCAGCATGCTTTGAAATTAAGTTATTAAAAGTATTCTTTCTAATTTACTTACTTTTCACAACTTCTAAATATTTTTATTATGGCTTTGAGGCATTAATACAAATTTTCATGTTTATGTTTAAATTGTGTTAATCTTTTATGTGAACTTGCTAAAAATAAATAAAACCCTTCACATTTTCTAATAAACAGATGTTAGTTTATCTACCCCAGTTTAAATATTCTCAATAAAGCCCAATGCACAGTAGAGTCCATTTATATTTATTTGGATTTTGGTGATCCTTAATTAAAATGACAACATTCTTCATGATTATTCCTCAATGCTAAGTTATTTTTCTTACCAGAATAACTCTATTTCAGTTTCACTGTTTTGAAAGAATTTTTTTTTTATTTACAACAAACTGCAATTCCTCTTGCTTCAATATAAACTATTGTTTTCTCTTTTTTTTTTTTTTTTGCCTTCAAAAGCATCGAAGAAATAGCAAAAAGACAAAGAACCTCCAGCTCCGGGCACATCATTGGACTCCACCATTCTCCGTGCATTAACATATGCCTCAGAGACCTGGACCCTACGAAAGCAGGATGAGAATGTTTTTCTGGTCTCCGAAAGAGGAATTGGAAAAGCTATGCTTGGAATACACGCCTCACTCAAGTGAGAGAAGGAATCGGAGTTCTGACCTCCATCACTGTTCCAGAGTCAGGGATGCTGTCTCATTTGCCAAGGCATAGAAAATCAGATGGGCTGGACATGTAATGCTATTGGAGATGACCGCTGGACTAGAGCCGTTACCGACTGGATCCCACGGATTTCAAAAGATCACATGGCCGCCCACCTACAAGATGGTCAGACTTCTTCGTCAAGACCCCAAATGAATGGTTTGAGGCTCTTTGTATTCCTGAAGCAAGCAGATGCCATTGGGCTACACTAGCACGTGATAAAGTCAAATGGAAATGTTACTGGAGCCCGCTCAAGCAAATTGATGAATAACGGGATGCCAACTTCAAGTGGTCAAGTGATTGTTTTCTCATTTACAAATTTCTAGATTAAAAATATCTGTAGTTTTTCTTCATTCATGCATAATATCTTTGAATACCAGTTCCTAATAGAGTATGAGCTTTCAGCCATAACTCTCCCATTGATGTATCAGAAAATACCTCAGTTACCATTGTTTATTAGGGATACCTCATATATACCTCATTCCCATTATAGACCTCATTCCCATGACCTGATGGAATGGTTTGAGGCTCTTTATGTTCCTTGAGGAAGTAGATGCCCTTGGGCTCTACTAGCATGAGACAGGACATATGGAGATGTTACTGGTGCCCGGTGAAGCAAATCGATGATGAACGGGGAGATAGTGATACAGTGACAGTGATGAAGGCTACTTGTAGGCATACATGCATATGAATAAAAGGAATGGTTATATTACATAGTTGAAAATTACATTAATTATGCCTGAGAAATCTTTGAGTTATACAACATTGTTCTATGCCTAGAGTGAGCATAATTATTTTTAGAATCAGAGAAGAAAATTCTTGCAAATCATGGTGCCATTTAATATGTTGTATCTGAAATTATCAATTTAGACTGTTTTTTGAAATAGGAGAAACGGATCAAGGAGATAAAACTCAAAGGGCTGAAACATGATCTGAATGCAGGAAGTTTAGCCCTGCATTCCCCAAGATGTTCCTCTGCACAGCTTGGTCCCCTGAGCACCAAGCGAGAAGTAGCCCCTGAATGTTACAAAGAAATGAGTAAAAAAGAAAGAAAAAATTCAGGCAGAAAGCAAAACTAAATGCATAAGACAAAGCTACTACATTTAACAGAAATTTTCTAAACTACAAACACAAAAGGTATGTGCAACTCCATTTTTTTAACTTAATCACTGTCACTGTATCACTGTCTTCCCGTTGTTCATCAATTTGCTCGAACGAGCCCCAGTAACATCTCCATATGTCCTTTCTCATGCTAGTAGAGCCCAAGGGCATCTACTTGCTCCAGGAACATAAAGAGCCACAATCCATTCCAGAATGAGGTCTATAATTGTTACTGGTATTTGGCATATCAAATACAACACAGGTAGCTTGCCAGGCTCTGCTGTGCAGGTAGCTTAATGCAAACAAAAAATATGGGTGCAAACTAGAAATCATTGGGGTGATGGTAAAAGGGAGATTATTAGTGGAAACTTCTAGCACCCAAAATATTTAAACTTGTTTGATGCCATAATGTATATTCCTTTCCCCTCTTTTTACTAGTCATCATCATATCTTTAAATCGTTGGGAAAAACACTGCATCCCTAAAATGCTGTTTATGATCTACAAAGGATATAACACATTGGCAATTATCTACTTTTACTAATTTAGAACTTAGATTCTCTAAATTTGATTAGATTCTCTAAATTTAAATAATTTCACCTTTTAAATACATGTAACAATATCTTCTAGAACTGGCTCAAAGATTAATATCATATTGTCTATAAATACTTGGCAAGTAACAGCAGTTCAATGAACAGGCTAACATTTTCTAGCACATCACTTCTGACATTATAAAAATCTCTAAAATATTACTGGAATGTCTTGTCTCGTCTGGTCTTTCCCCGTTCATCAATTTGCTCAAGTGGGTGCCAGTAACATCTCCATTCCTTAGGAATGAGGCCCATTATTGTTACTGTTTTTGGCATATCAAATATACCACGGGTGGCTTGCCAGACTCTGCCGTGGCTCTAGGTTCATCCCAGGGGGCCCAGTCTTTTTCTTTTTTTTATTTATTTACTTATTTTTTTTTAATTTTTATTTTTACAATTACAAAGATATAAAATTAAAAACTTCATATTTGGGTTTTGGTAATACAGTGTTCCGGCACCCATCCCGCCACCAGTGCCCATCTCCCACCACCAACATCCCCGATTCCATTTTCCCTCCCCCAGCCAGCCTCCATGGCAGGTTCTTTATTTCTTTCCCTTTCTCTCTCTTTCTCTTTTCCTTCCCTTCCAGACAATGGATTACAGAACATACATTAAAGGGTTGTCATGTGTATCTTTTTGCCTCTGTTTAATACTCAGTTCTAGGTTGGCATTAGTACCCTCGACAATTGTTAGCACCCTGTTCCATTTTCTGTCTTACCTAGCCTCTGACTCCCACATGTTTGTGATAATTTCCACCTTTGACAAGACCTCCTGATATATGTTTCACTTGACCTTGGATATTGGTATCATAATATGTACATGTATATTTATGTTATGCTGATAAATGCAGTCATTCTGTATCTGTTTCTCTCCTTCTGGCTAATTTCACTCAACATAATGTTCTCCATGTCCATCCATTTATAGGCAAATTTTATAACTTCATTTTTTCTTACAGCTGCATAGTATTCCATTGTGTAGATGTACCAAAGCTTCTTTATCCAGTCATCGATTTTCGGGCACTCTGGTTGCTTCCAGATTCTGGCTATTGTGAATAGTGCTGCTATGAACATAAAAGTAGGGATGGTGTTTCCGCTGCGTATTTTTGGTTTCCCAGAGTAGATTCCCAGGAGTGGTATGGCTGGGTCAAATGGGAGTTCAATTTCTAGTCTTTGGAGGAATGTCCATATTGTTTTCCAGAAAGGCTGTACCAGCCGGCATTCCCACCAACAATGGATGAGTGTCCCCTTTTCCCCACACCCACGCCAGCACTTGTTGTTCTTGTTCTTTTGAATATGTGCCAGTCTCTGTGGTGTAAAGTGGTATCTCATTGTTGTTTTGATTTGCATCTCTCTGATGATTAGTGATGATGAGCATTTTTTCATATGTTTTTTGGCCATTCGAATTTCTTCCCTTGCTGAAGTTTCTGTTCATTTCTTCTCCCCATTTTTTTGATGGGGTTGTTTGTTTTCTTCTTGTAAAGTTCTACCAGTGCCTTATATATCCTGGATATTAACCCCTTATCAGATGGGTATTGGGTGAATATTCTTTCCCATTCTGTGGACTGCTTTTGTATTTTAGTCACTGTTTCTTTTGAGGTGCAGAAGCTTTTTTAGTTTCATATAGTCCCATATGTTTATCTTTTCTTCTAGTTGCTTTGTTAGTGATGTTTCACCTTTGAAGATGCCTTTAGCTTCAATGTCATGGAGGGTTTTTCCTATATTTTCTTCAATGTACTTTATGGATTCAAGTGTGATATTGAGATCTTTAATCCATTTTGATCTGATTTTTGTGCATGGTGTTAGACGCAGGTCCAAATTCATTTTTTTTACATGTCGCTGCCCAGTTTTCCAAACACCACTTGTTGAAGAGGCTTTTCTTACTCCACTTTGGACTCTTTTCACCTTTATCAAAGACTAAATGATCATTTGTTTGAGGTTGAGTGTCAGGATACTCAATTCTATTCCATATGTCCACAGGTCTGTTTTTATTCCAATACCATGCTGTTTTCATTACTACTGCATTGTAGTACAGTTTGAAGTTGGGAAAGGTGATGCCCGCCATCTTCTTTTTCCCAACCGATTGCTTTAGCTATCTTTGGGGGTTTATTGTTCCATACAAATTTCAGGAGCATTTGGTCAATTTCTTTGAAAAATGTCATGGGTATCCTTATAGGGACTGCATTGAATCTGTACAGAGCTCTAGGGAGTATTACCATTTTGACATTGTTGCTTCTCCCCATACATGAGCAGGTAATATGATTCCATTTCCTTGTGTCCTCTTTTATCTCTTGGAGCACTGTCTTGTAGTTTTCTTTTTACAGGTCCTTTACACACTTGGTTAAGTTGATTCCTAGGTATTTGATTTTCTGTAGCACAATTGTGAATGGAATTGTTTCCTTAATATCCCTTTCTTCTCTTTCATTATTTTTATATAGGAAAGCCACTGACTTTTTGGGTGTTGATTTTGTATCCTGCCACTCTACTATATGTGTCTATTGTTTCTAGGAGTTTTTGGGTAGAGAGTTTAGGGCTCTCTGGGTATAATATCATGTCATCTGCAAATAATGATAACTTGACTTCTTCGTTCCCTATCTGGATGCCCTTGATGTCCTTTTCTTCTCTGATTGCTATGGCAAGTACTTCCAGTACTATATTGAAAAAGGGATGAGAGTGCGCAATCTTGTCTTGTCCCTGATCTCAGGGCGAAGGCTTTCACTTTTTCCCCATTTAGAATGATGCTCGCTGTTGGTTTTTGGTAGATGGGCCCAGTCTTTTCTATGTCAGACCATCAACCATCTAGGGGCCCATGGAGCAGAGCCCTGTGTTTAGAAAAGCCTGTCTCCTGTCTGTAACCTGCCAACACAGCTGGGCACCACAGCAACATCTGCAACATCTAGAGGGGCAAGTATGAACAAATGAAAGTAAATTGACAATACAAGTTTTAAAGAATAATTTGAAAAATAAACCTTTATTAAATTAGCAATCTGAAATGGCTCCCTAAATGCAAATATAAATCTGAACAATCTGAACAAAATATAATGTGATATTAGACCATTTTACATGAGTATAAAATAAACAAAAATGAGTCTATATTGATACGATGTATGGTTATTTAAATCAAAGGGGGAAAGGATATATCATTTTTATGAAAGAATTTCAAACAACACTTCATTATTTCTTCATTTAATCTTCCTTTCCAGCTCAAGCACAGACTGAAATTATGAGTAAAGAGAATCTATTTTAAATAATGTGAGAAAGAGGGGGAGTCTTACTTATATAATGGGAAAATCTAATACCTACCTTAAAAGATATCAAGGTTAACCTATGAGTGATAATTCACATTAATATCTAGTACACTCTGACATAGTATGATGAAAAATTATGTCACACTGATGCTTTTCACCACAAAAACACATAACCCCAGTCTGACTATGGCAAAAATGTGAGGGATATTTTTCAAAATATATGATTTCTACTGTCCAAAACTGTCAAGATAATTATATAAGGAAGGACTAAAACTGTCACTAATAGGAAGAGCCTGAGAAGATATGACAAGTATATGCAGTGTGATCCCCTGAGTTAGATCTTATGACACAAAAGAACAAAAACGAATGAAATCCAAATAAAGTCTCTAGAGTATGAGGAGCAATGAGCCATTTTTATAAACTACATACCAGAGACAGACATGGGGCAGAGCTGCTACTGGCTCTCACTCTGCCCAGCCACTCATGAGGTGTCTGAGAGGGATAGCAGGATCTAGCCCTGGCCTGCCACCCCAGCAGAGCCTTAAAACAAGCCAGAAGACCCTCCACTCCAATAGGACCTCCATTTTCCACATCCGGACTTCCCTCTCGTCAGAACTCCACCCAGCAGACCAGCCTATCACAACCCGGTTTGCGGCAGCGCGGTTCATCAGTAAATGCTGGATTTTGAGATGACTACAAGAGTATGCTACCCGCACAGCAGAGCCTGGCAGGATAGCCGTGTCGTATTTGATATGCCAGATACCAGTAACAATTATAGACCTCATTCCCATGCCCTGATGGTATGGTTTGAGGCTCTTTATGTTCCTGGAGCAAGCAGGTGCCCTTGGGCTCTACTAGCATGAGACAGGTCATATGGAGATGTTACTGGTGCCCGCTCGAGCAAATCGATGATGAACAGGAAGAGAGTGATACAGTGATAGTGATACATACAAGGGGCTGGAGCAATAGCACAATGGGTAGGGCATTTGCCTTGCATGAGGCCGACCCAGGTTTGATCCCGCATCCCATATGGTCCACCAAGCATTGCCAGGAGTAATTCCTGAGTGAAGAGCCAAAAGTAACCCCTGAGCATTGCCAGATATGACCCAAAACAAACAAACAAACAAACAAAATCTACATATCAACATTAATTTCTTTGTTCGACAAGTGTGTTTCATTTCTCTGAAAAGTTAATGTAGAAGAAACTGAATAAACAATAGTATAATTCAGTATTATCTTTTTTAAATTTTTAGGAAATATCCAGAACTAAAATTTTATTGGAAGAAAGAGGAAATCTTTATCTATCCATGCCATCACTTTTTCTTTATTATCTAATTTTAAAGTCAAAGAAAATCTGCACAACAAACAGAAAGTTTGTCTTTTCCTCCAATTCATCTATAATATTGCAATACAGTGTTTAGTGAAGTTTTAAGACCTAATCAACTCTAACAGTAACATAATAAGGCTCTTTAAAGTCAAAGATAAAAGAAAATTATGTAAGTATGTAAATAAAATCTGAGTTTGGCCATTCAAAACTGGTCTTAGATACATGAGGTCCAAATAAGAAATGATTTTTTTGTAAATCATTTTTGTAATCAAATCCATTCTGCCTATATCTATTTATGCAGAATGCTGAAATAACTAACAAAAAAATAAAAAATCTAATCAATGTAATTATTTAGCATTACGAATCATTCAGTCCCAAACTCCCCAATATAATTTTTCTAGCAGAGTTCACCTCTTTTGTAAAATAAATTTGGATAGCCAAATAACAAGAATTTTGATTTGCCTGCAGAAGCAGTCATTTGGATATATGGACACGGACCGGTACTACTTTCAACACACTATTACACAAAATGCTTTGCATGTGACAGTCTATCAACTATGTACCTTTACAGAAATGTTGCAACTGAACCACATCAACTAACATGAAAGTTGTCTATTTTTAACTTTTCCCAGGCCCTCATTGTTATAGGTAACAATGGGTAGTATTTAACAGGGGTATTTCTCCACTCATAATGTTTACAAATGATGTACCATCAGACACTGTCCAACAGGTTTCTCAATCTTTAACTCAGTCTTTATCGCAGTCTTTCACCTTCTACATCTAACTTTAATTTCTGGATTCAATAAATGAATAATCAGAATACATTGAGAAACTACAGCTTGTTATGATATTTACATCAAAACTGTATTTGATTTGGTTTCTGCAAACTGATCGTCAATCTGATGAGCAAGTTGTTTTGATTCAATTGTTGGCCAATCTGTCCAGCTTTTATTGTTGTTTTACCAGAAGTATGATCTTACAAATATAAACTTGAACAATTGAACACTTGAATCCGTTATTCATCGATTTGCTCGAGCGGGCGCCACTAACATTTCCATTGGACCCTATCAAGTGCCAATGTAGCCCAATGGCATCTGGTTGATTCAGGAATATGAAGAACCTCAAACCGTTCCTTCAGGGTCTTGACAAGGAAGTCTGACCATCTTGTAGGTGGGCAGCCATGTTATATTTTGACATCCCATGGGATCCAGTTGGTAATGGCTCTAGTCCACCGGTTGTCTCCAAATCACATTACATGTCCAGCCCATCTGATTTTCGATGCCTTGGCAAACGAGACAGCGTCCATGATTCTGGAATAGCGATGGAGGTCAGAAATCCGATTCCTTCTCTCACTTGAGTGAGGCATGATATACCAAGCACAGCTCTTTCAATTCCTCTCTGGGAGACCCGAATAGCATTCTCATCCTGCTTTCGTAGGGGCCCAGGTCTCTGAGGCGTATGTTAATGCAGGGAGAATGGTGGAGTCAAAGAGATGTGCCCAGACCCAGAGGTTCTTTGTCCTTTTAGCTATTTCTTTGATGCCTCTGAAGGCATTCCATGCCACTCTCTTCCTCTGCACAGCTCAGGTTTTAGGTCGTTCATCATGTTGACTTCTCGACCTAAGTACACATAACTGCTGCATTCAGAGATATTTGTTCCATTGAGAGTGAATGGGGCCTCTGGAACTAGTTCATTTTTCATGAACATAGTTTTCTTCAGATTCAGCTGTAGACCTATCTTTCCACATTCTGGGTCAAAGTCAGCCAGCATTTGTGCCGCTTTGCTAATGTTTGGTGTTATTAGAATGATGTCATCAGGGAAGTGGAGGTGGTGTAGTTGCCGACCATCTATCTTCACTCCCATTCCTTCCCATTCTAATTGTCGCATGATGTTCTCGAGGGTGGCGCTGAAGAGTTTTGATGAAATGGTATCACCCTGTCGAACCCCCTCTTTTGACATCAATGATCTGATGGTGCAAGCACAAAAGATCAAGTATGACATCATTGGTCTGACTGAGATGAGGAGGTGTCAGTCGCATCATGCTGTATTTGACACTGGAGAATTGTTCCCTTGGAACATGCGACGAAAGAGGCTTTGGTGGCATTGGTGTCTTTGTCAGCACAAACATGGCCGTCAACATTGATTCATTTGAATGCCTAACAAATCTGATAGGACGATTACACTTGAAGAGAGGTGGCGCACTGCCAGCAATTTCTATCTTCATTGTCTACGCACCAACATCCACATACAAAGGAGATGAAATTGAGAAATTCTACATGGAACTGGAGGAGTTCTATAAAAAAGATCACACTGTCTACAAGATCATAGTCTGTGATTTTAATGCCAAGATAGGACCGATAAGATCAGCTGAAGAACTCCACATCAGGACCCATGGCCTAGAATCAGATCCTCAATATATGCTTCCAATGCCAGCGTACGTGCATTGAAAGTACAGACAGTCAGTTTAGTCCTTCTTCGTTTTGGCAGCCTATGTTGGCAGTGAAATTTTATCAGGCACTGCTTGTTCGCCTTTCTTACTGCTGCTGTATTAAGGGCTCTTTCGGGGTCAGTAAAATAAACATTTTTTTACTGGTTTTGGCATATCAAACACCCATCGGACAGATGGCCAGGCTCTGCCATGCGGGCACTACACTCTCACCACTTTGTGGGGCTCTCTCATTGGGGTGAGTAGAATATTAACAGCAATTTGGAGGTAAGCGACCGAGCGCAACGGGGAAAAGCTGGTTTCTCCTCTGCAGGATGTGTCTGTGTTTATATTTTACAAATATAAAAGAGAACATAATTAGGAAGTCTTTTCTTGCTTTTAAAATATTTGTGTTTATAAGCTAGTTTACATATCAAGGGAAGTATAAGCTATTCAGTTAAACAGATCCTGATAATTTTATTAACTAGCTGTGTCATCTGTTACGCCACTTTAACATTCTAAATACTCTATTTTTCATTAAAAGTATGATTAAAATTCACCAAGCTTCAAAAAAAATCCTACCACGCTTACATAGCTATTGTGAAGATGGACTAGATTTAAATATTAAAAAGTATTTTGAATAGTGCCTTACAAATTATAAGATGCTAATTGCATCTCAAGTGGTTGGGGGGTAGAGGGAATATATATTGTCACACTCTGTAACTGAAATATGTCTTTTACAACCAACAACATAAGTTTGAAAGAAAATCACTGCAAAATTCCTAATGTCAATACTCAATGCAATATTGTATATTTCTTAAATTAGGAATTAAATATGCATTCCTATAAGCAATCTAAATACCCTGATTGTTGGTACTATGTTTTTAATGAAATAGGTGGGACTGGAGAGATTGCACAAAGGTTTGGGCATTTGCCTTGTGGACAGCCATGCCAGGCTCCATTCTGGACATTGCATATATCCCCAGGTTCACTACGGCCAGGAATGAACCTTGAGCGTAGAACCAGGAGTAATCACCACACTAGGTGAAAGAATGGCCCCGCCCACAGAACACAAAAACAGGTACCAGGAGTAACGGATAAAATGATGGCTCAACAAGAGCACAACAGGAAGAGCCTTAAGCAAATAATTCCAGGGAGGGCTATAAGACATAAGACGAACATTGTGTCTGACATTCCTCTCTATATTTGGTGTGGTATGCGAAAGACTGGGGAGACTGGGCCCATGCCGTGCCAAATATAGAAAGAAGTATTAAGTATAATCTGATTGGAAGGTTATGGTTGCCTGGTACAAAGTGATTGGCTGCCTGCGCCGCAGACCTTGTTGTAATATTTTAAATCTATTGGATGGTTATGCGCGTGTTTTTCTGTAGCGGTGGGGATTATCTCTTAAAAGATCCTCTCTGGAAGGGCTTGGGGCTCTTAGCCGCTGACCTCTTGTGGCCGTGCTATGAGCCCGAGTATACTCGAATATTAATAAAAACCCTGGCTTTTGCATAGGACCTGGTCTCTCAGAGTGTTCCTTGGTAGGTGCAGTGTTCCGAGGCTCCCAGTCAGTCACCCCATCTGGTGGCCAACCCTTACAAAGGTATGACCCAAAAAAGCCAAAAATAATTAATTAATCCATGCCTTTTTCTTAAAAAAAAAAAAAAACAATTAGCAACAAAAAGTTTAAAAACATGGATTTTTTTTTTAATACACCCACCTGTCATTAGGGCTTACGGCTGGTTCTGCACTCAGGGATCATTCCTGGCAAACCTGGGGACTATATCATATCAGGTTCAGGGGATGGGGATGGGGTAGGTCATGAGAAAGGCAAGCAACCTGCTGGTTGTACTAGTTCCAAGAACATCATCATTTTTTAGTGATAATTTGTTTAGTTATCTAACAAATGTCCTTTTCAGAAATTATGCTAGACATGCTAGACCTGGATAAAGAGGGAAGATTAGATTAGGGTATGGTGGGGGAGTAAGAAAATGAAATCTTCCTGCATGGAGTCTAATCAGGAGATCATTAGGAACAAATTTATAGTGTCAGTCTGAGATAAGCACCCTGAAGATACTATGCATAAAAATGAAAGACAAGAATTTTCTAAGAGGGGGCCAGAGAAATAGTATGAAATTTGCCTTGCACTTGGCTGACCTGGGGTTCAATCACTGTCATCTCATAAGGTCCCTGGAGCATCACCAGAAGTAATTCTTGATTGCAGAGCCAGAGCATCGCCACCCACCCAAAAAAAAAGAATTTCCTCAGGTGATAAGAAAGGAGGAAGGGTGGGTATTCAGAGTCAATTTATGTAGGTAGAGTGCTTATATGGGAGGATAATTGGCAGGTTAAAACATCAACTTTGCTGGGATTGGTGAAAACAGGAGAGGATTGGTTCCAGCTTCCTAGGAGGTAATATGCGCAGAGGAAAAAAAAGACATAGTAAGGAGGAGTGTTTCTAAACCTATGAGAGGAGTGAGTACAACCAGTTTTTTGCACGCTCTTTGAGACTAGCATTTGCCACTGAGAATAGACTACAAAGGTTGCTGATCCCAGAACAATATAGATAATTTGTTTTGAAAAATATAAAGATAAACTCAGCTTGCCTGGACACCCATTTTGTTAGCAATAGTCTGCACTAAAGACCAGAAGCTTTAGTGAGGATCTTTAGAGACAACAAACTGAAAAAGAACTTTTTTTTTTTTTTTTTTTTTTTGCTTTACGTGACAAATGCTTCAAACCTGTGTGAGTAATCCTGGAATTTTCAATAAGCCCTATTGATATAAAGAATGAGTCACTCTTGCCTAAGAAGTGAAAGAATGAAGTTTTAGAAGTGCAAACGCTGATCCCCAATGCAAATGGTTTATTTCACAACTTAAAAAGTTTAACATTAAACAAATATAACTCAAGTCACAATGCAACGATGATTGATGTTTTTCATCAACATCCAATTATCATTCCATCAAGCACTTTTGTCTGGGCCAAATAAAACATAGAATACACATCTAGAAAGGGTTAGTCTCTACCTTTTCAAAATAACTTGCAGGCCAAAACTGCCTACAATCATCACATTTCTGACTTGTCAGATCATGCCACAGAGAACCTCTACACGTGAATCTGGGTGTTGTGTTATCACCTGGACTTTCCAAAGAATATTAATTGCTTTTACCATTTGAGTTAAAAGAAAACGCCTGTTATTTCTTTGACTTATTCCATTAGAGCAATCTGCATCTGATTGCTTTGTCTTTTGTTAGCTGTGAAGGCAGCCACTTAGATACTGAGCATGATGTCAGGCAGTGGTGTGAGGTTTGTAGGAGGTGAGACCAACTGAAAGGATTTCAGGGAAAACAAAAACAAAATAAAAATATCCCTTTGACAGGGCTTCAAAGGAAGCCATCACATTCAGGAACAGCACTTCTGGAAAACACAATCACCTCCCATTTTGTTCTGGGCTAAGCCAGCGGTTCAAAAGAGAAGTGATGGATGGCTTGGAGACTGAGGTAGTGAAAACAAGACCCTTTCCCAGGGAGGCCTTTTTGTCCCAGATCACTTTGCTAGCAGCTCTCTCAAAGAAGCAGGAAGCATTCTCGCCCTTCTGAAAGGATTCTCCTTTGGGGAGGCTGCAACAGCTGCTTCACCGGCTGCAGTTACTAGCAGAGGAAGACAAAGAATGAAACTTTCCTGTCTAACACTGCTGGGAGGGTTGAGCACTGAAATGTAATTAATTGTTCAAATTGGAATTTGGCCAGAACCCTCGGGCTAACAACGTACACTTACAAAGAAGGGGGAAAAGAAAGCTTAATGAACTTAGAAAGAAGAGACCTAAAAATTATATCAAAACAGACAATACAACATATCCCATGATGATTTTGGTCAACAGGGAATGACTTGGATGGAAGAATGGAGGTCGCCAGAATCCTGGATATCCACAGCGTGAGTAACACAGTAACATGACTTTGTCCCACTTCTCAAAACTTGTCTCAATCTAAAATAATAATTGGAAGCAAATCTGGCTTGAATTTATTAAACCTAACCTCATTAGGAATTTAGAAATTCTATTAGGGACATGACTTCTCATTTGAGTGGCTTACTTTAACGCTTAAGAAAGATCTGGAAGAAAGTCAGAGCAGCATTCAGAGGCCTTTGGAACCCTAAGCCCTGCCAAGTTCTTCTCCCCTATCATTAGATTCCATTGCATACAGTACATAAGAATACAGAGAAAGGCAGCAATCACCAAGGAAATTCAAAATTAACTCAATTTAGTCATCATCCAGAGTATCGCAGATAAAATACATTAACAGGCTATTTAGGGTAACCTTGGGAGAGGGGCAGGAAAACAAAACAAAAAAAATTTTAAAAAAAACAGTCTGACTTAAAATCCAGATCAGTGGGGGGAACCAATGGGCAAACACTGACCATTGAAAAGAAGCAGACTCAGAAAGCCCGGCCAGGTGCTCCAGGGAACAGCACACAAAGTCCGAAGATGATGTTTATTATGTGAGCAAAACACAGCATCTGCCAAGTATATAACAATTCCGATTCCCATAAGTAGCTCAATGTCAGAAGTGAAGGAGGAAGCCTCAGTTCCCCTTGCCGACCTGAGAAAAGCCTCAGTTTCCCCTTGCCAACCTGAGAGAAGCCCACAGTTTCTCCTCGTCAGCAGCTCCAGTTCTCCCATTAACCTACCCCGCCTCATCCTTAGGCCCTATCTCTAACATTCCTGACTTTCCCAGAATCATACAATTCCCTTTGGAACCAGGAGTCACAAGACTAAGATAACAAACAATACCTGAGGCGGATAGCCAAAGAGACCCAAACCAGCCAGACCACCCTGAAGATTTCTGGCATTCTCTGTAATACTTGGTTGATAACAATGCAGGAGGCCTTTAAAAAGAGCCTACACAAAATCGTTGACTTTAACTTAGTCCTATACTAAGTTCCTCCCCTGAGGGGAGTTCTTTTCCTTTCTCCCTCTACTTTGCAATAAACTTTTCTACTTTCTAATTCTGAGTCTGAGCATCTTTATTATTCAATATTTTCATTCTTGAAAATATTGAAGAACCTGGGTATCGCGATAGAGCAGAGACCTGCCGCTGCTGCTTCTGCCTCGCCTGCATCATTTGGGGGCTCGTCCGGGATCCCACTCACAGCAGAAGAGCGGTAAGTGTGGCCAGACTCCAGATCTCTGTTACCTGTCTCTTTGTTTTCAGACATCTAGTCCTATAGCCCTACCTGAAAAACGGGCATCCACCCACCAGTTAGAAGGTGACTAGCACCGCGTGGCCGTTCTTAAGGTGGATGAAAGGTCTGTCAGGCTTCCCTTCTCTGTGATCCTCACTTTCCCCTGGAGAGTGGAATGTCGCAGTTTAGGAGTCGGGTTCCTTTTCTGGCAACCCCAAAGGGCTGCTTCTGCTCTTCCTTCTGTCCCAGAGGCCCGAGAGGAGCGCATGCCCTGACCGCAGCGTAAGCGGCCTACCAAGGCCTCACCTTGGCTTAGAGGTTCGCATCCAGCCCTCCAGCGTGTGCCCTGGGAAGTCTCCTATGTTCTCCTTCTGTCTCAGTGGCCCGAGAGGAGTGTGTGCCCTAACTGCAGTGTGCGGCCTGCCAAGGCCTCACCTCGGCTTAGAGGCTCGCGATCCAGTCCTCCAGCGTGCGCCCTGAGATACCTCTTATTGGTCTCTATCCTCCGGTCTCACCAGAACTCAGAAGGGCCCCTAGACTCTCCTCTTGGTGGAATCCTATTTTCGTTGGGACTGACCCTGAGAATGCTTGCTTCCCTGGGAGAGATCAAATCCATCTTCATCTCCTCTCCAGGACAGTTCACAAATCTTTTGTTCAGAGCACTAGCTAGCAGGGAATGGCTGAAACCTATAGGTATCTACATACTTCCCCACCTATTAGGAGACTGGTGCCCACTTACATCAGCTCAGGATCTGGGGCTGATGTTTCTGGCACCCAGAGCTCTTGGTGCATCCAGGGCGGGCTATTTCAAGCCTTCAGCAGGGCTTGACACCTACAGTCAAGTGCAGTGGTCCTTCTCTCCTGACTAGGATCTCTGTATGCAGGAAGCACAACGTTATTGCCTTGCTTCATGATGCTGGTTTGGCCTTGTTATGACACAGGGCATTTATGGAGGCGCAAACCTCATTGGTAAGGGCAGCTAAGTCCGACAAGGCCGGCTCGAACCTGTGCTGCAGGGTTCGAATGTCTAAGCGGAAGTGAGGACGCTCTCTTTCCCCCATCAGGTAGCTAATAGGGACTCTGGGGACGCTCAGGAATCTCCTTATTTCTACAGATGGGGTACGTGCCACCTCCAGAGTCACTCCTTTAGAGTGCATTCATATAAACTGGCAAGCGTTCGATCCTGATGCTCTCAAGAAGGACAGGCTGATATTTTTCTGCACAAAAAGCATGACCCAGGTATCCCTTGGATGGTGGTGAAAAATGGTCAGAGTAGGGAAGTATCCACTACGCTAGACCTGTTTTGTCAACGTATGGGGATATGGTTAGAAATTCCTTATGTTAAGTTGTTTGGGGAGTTGCAAAAACGCCCTGACCTTTGTAAAAAGTGTCTATTGGACCCTGCTACCCTAGCTGTGCTGTATGAAAGGTTTCTTTAAGGGGATAAATGCAGTAATTTAACTTACAGGTTTTTTTTTTTTGTTTGTTTGTTTTTTTTTACAGCCTAACCCGTCCTCAGTACCATCTATTTCAGAGTCTGGACATCGTAGCTGATTTTAACTTTCTTTACTATGCCTCTAGCTAGCAAAGGCCACTAAGGTGCATTCAGGACTTGGAACTAGGAATTAGGAACTAGGAAAGCTGAACTCAGATCTAGGAAAGGTGAAAATGGTAGCATACTATGATTTTACGTTAACAACTAAATTGGCCATAGTTTAGGTTGCCGGTTTTTTTTCAACAAAAGCGCTTTCTTGACAATGCTTCACGGAAAAAACAGGCAGGGGACAGAGGCTGGTGCAAGCTGAAAAAAAAGCAGGGCGAGGTCCCAATCGCCGAGCAGGGCTATTTGTCCTGGTGAACTGCCCTTCCTTTCTCAGTCTATCAGTTTCCTCTAATCTTCCTAAAGGGTCAGATAATAACTAAAATATTGATCGATCAACTGTATGTGTGTGTGTGTGTGCGTGCGTGTCGTGTGTGTGTGTGTGTGTGGTGGCCACCAATTGTTTGCAGTTAACTTGTCTTGTCTGTGTGAAACATTGGAGTGTTAGAACCAAGTTGGAATTAAACAGATTGTTAAGTCAGGGATAGGCAACGTGTTCTAAACTGAGTGTTGACCATGAGAAGAAATTGACATGCTCAATCTAGATCTTATGGTAAAAGGTTAAGAGATCTAATTGTAAAGATTAAAGG
This sequence comes from Cryptotis parvus, assembly GCA_021461705.1. Classification (NCBI taxonomy): domain Eukaryota; kingdom Metazoa; phylum Chordata; class Mammalia; order Eulipotyphla; family Soricidae; genus Cryptotis; species Cryptotis parvus. Next base: position 36,533 of record JAJIBD010026012.1, on the reverse strand, counting down.
TTTCCTTATCCCTGAAATTCTCTCAGTTCCAAAACTTGTGCTGTTAAGAAAGAGGGCAAGCTAGAGCCAGAATCAGGGATCACGATCACGATCTTCCCGTTGATCATCTATTTGCTAGAGCGGGAACCAGTAATATCTCCATATGTCCTGTCTCATGCCAGTAGAGCCAGGGGCATCGGCTTATACAGGAACATAAAGAGTCTCAAACCATTATATTAGGTCATGGGAATGACCTAATATAATTGTTACTGGAATTTGGCATATCATATACAACACGAGAAGCTTGCCAGGCTTGTCGGGCGGGAGGCAAACTCTTTAAAAAACCTCCAAATAAAGCATTTATTGATGAACCGCTCGGCCGCAAGCGGCCACGCGAGCCGGGCTGTGATGGGCTGGTCTGCTGGGTGGAGTTCTGACGCAGAGGGAAGTCCAGAAGTGGAAAATGGCGGCGCCCGTGGAGTGAGGGAGCGGTGGTCTGGCTTGTTGTGAGGCTCTGCCAAGGTGGTGGGCCAGGGCTAGAACCAGCCAGGCCTCCCGACTGCCTCATGAACGGGCGTGCACAGGGAGAGCAAGGAACAGCTCTCAGAATCAGGGAAGAGATAAGAATTTTGTAAGATTGTGCAAAGCTTTACTTTATAAGCCTTATAAGTCAAATTCTAATTAGAAATTAGGATTTTTCAAAATTAACTTAGGTACAAGAAGTGTTGCAATTAAGTACAAGAAAATCTTGTGTTTCACGAAAATTGGTTCAAATGCCTTATGTTGGTATGTCTAAGGTACATATTTGTTTTATTTCTGCAATGGATTATTAGAATATCTGGTCTAGAAAATCCTCTGAATTGAAATCTAAATTTCAGAACTTTTATGAATCCAGTGTTTTTGATCTCTTAAGACTTTTGGTAATATAAATTTCCAAGGCTGCTTAGCAAAGAGTTAATAATGGGATAATCTCAGACCTCAGCCTGATAAGTCTGAAGCCACAGTATTGTGCGTTGGTAAAAGTTTTAAAGAACAGCAGTTTTTTTTCTTTTTTCAGGCTTTGTTTTTAATCTGCCCAGTATGTGCTATTATTGAGATAGCTTTAATATATGTGAGCTTTGTCACCTGGTATCAACCTAATCTTGAATTTGAGAGCTTTATTCACAAGTGTGAAGTCTTTACTGTTTCTTGGTAGTATCTTCTAAGTATTTTAACTTTGCATTGTTTGTGTTCTCCTAAAATATGGAATTAATGCTTTTAAAGTAGTTTGTCATGCTAGGTAAGATACTAATTAGCAACTTATTTCCAAATTTGGGAGATTAATCTGTATTGAGCTCAGTAAAATAATAAAGTTAAACTGGTAGGGTCTGACAATAAGAAATCTAGGTAATGTATTTTAAGTAATAAAAAAGTGGGTGGAGATATAAGTGAAAGGAAAGGAATCCTGTTGAAGTGAAGCGGTTTCGGAATAAAATGAAGGAAAATTACAGGACAGGATGAATGTAAAGGAATGTGTAAAAAGTCTGATAATATTGAGTAAAGAAACTATGGAACTCTTTTCTGAAGAATTGTTCTAGTACCTTTTTGTGAAATCTATGGAAAAATATTAAACAGATGGTATGGACTCCTGTTATAGAGCTCCTAAAATTGGGAATTAAGGTTTTGACATGGGATTAAATGAATTATACCTGAGATTGTTAAACTCTATGTTCTATTTCTACAGATCTTTATGCTTCTTTAGAGCAGGTCCAACAGTGAATTGGTGTATTGCACCTCATTGTGAGTAAAGTGTAATATATGCTCTTCTCTCTTTGCACCTTCAGTACATTTTTGATGTTTCATGGCACTGTGTTGGTTTGCATAAACTCAGACAAAAATATTTCCTCTCTGTAGTAAGGCCTAGCCCTCATGCAGACAGGAAAGTCAGTATGAGACCCCAAGGCCCACTTCCAGGGAAAAATAGGAATCAAAGGGATTGGCCTAAATGATAGGAGCAGGTAGTTGTAATAGGTATATTTACAAGTACCGTACATACCTCAGGGAGACCCTAGAGGCAGGCCAGCTCAGGGAAAAACCGAAAATCACCTCTGCTGTGAAGAACGAGGAATCGGTCAATCCTGGTGACTGACAACTGCCTGGGCCATGCAACAAGGAAGGCTGCTGCAGTATGGAATGGCTTCAGTCCCAAAGAGGGATGAGGTCATTCTCTGCCCTTGAAACCTGGTGAAAGAGGCCCGAGGCCACCTGTAGCTTATTGTGGAACCTCATCTTCATGCTATGGCCAAGCTTGGGGTAGCCCTGACGTGACAGGTAAAGACATTAAAATACCATGATTGGTGTTTCACGCTGTCTTAGCCAATTCCCAGAACTTCTTGTAGTAATGGGGTACCCTAATTCTCCAGTTCTCCAGTACTGCTGTGTTTATGCAAAAGAACAAGTCAGTTTTATTAAGTCATTTGGCAAATTTAAAGTGAAGGTGGAGAGAAAACCGTGTTCCTATAACTTTTGTAAAAAATAGATTCTAGCTCTACAAAGGTTGCTGGACCACTGGCCAAATAACCCCTGACCCACAAGGGCTATTCTTTCTCAATCAGTCGAAAATTGAAAGACTTTATCCCACACAAGGTGAAACTGTAAGTAGGAAGAAAAGGGAACCTGTTACGCTCATTGCTCTGAGAGTCACAGCTCTAGTTGCAGCCTTGGCCGGGATCACCAATGGAGTAGTACAGAATTATGTGTAGCTCACTAACCCAAAATCTACCATGGCTGTGGTTGCTGAGGAGACAGGATTAAACTTTCAGAATATCCAATGCTCTTTGACCTCCTTAGCTGAGATGGTGCTAGATCATTGCCTGGCTTTGGATTATATGATTGCCAATCGAGGCAGAGTGTGCGCACTAGCAAACACCTCCTGCTTGTATGTACATTAACACCTCAGGACTGGTGGATCTAAGAAAGCCAAATGGCTTCAAATCGCTCACAGAATGGGGAACTCTCAAATCAAATTTGGAAACAGGTCAAATCCTAGTTGCCATCAATTACTTGGCTCTTGCCATTATTGGGACCTGCTGTTGTAATCTTATTATTACTAATCTTTGGGCCTGGTTTATTTAATTTCTTGGTCAGGTTTGTCTCTTCCAGATTGGAAGCCATAAAACTGCAGATGGTGGTCAACATGGCACCGCAGATGCAGGGGATGGAGGCGTGGTTTCATGGTCCTCTGGACAGCCCCCTCAGGAGATACCTTGACTGCACTGGGCCCCTGTCTCCGCCTCGAGCCAGCAGGAAGTAGCCAGACCGACTCGTCGTCCCATTTCCTGACTGCAGTCAGGGTTTCATCTCTGAGAGGGGGAATGAAGGAGGTAGCCTCAGTTTCTCCTTGCCGACCTGAGAAAAGCTTCAGTTTCCCCTTGGCAACCTGAGAGAAGCCCACAGTTTCTCCCTCGTCAGCAGCTCCAGTTCTCCCATTAAACTATCCCGCCTCATCCTAAGGCCCTATCTCTAACATTCCCGACTTTCCCAGAACCATACAATTCTCTTTGGAACCAGGAGTCACAAGACTAAGATAGCAAACAATACTTGAGGCGAATAGCCAAAGAGACCCAAACCAGCCAGACCACCCTGAAGATTTCTGGCATTCTCTGTAATACTTGGTTGACAACAATGAAGGAGGCCTTTAAAAGAGTCTACACAAAATCATTTACTTTAACTTAGTCCTATACTAAGTTCCTCCCCGCGAGGGGAGTTCTTTTCCTTTCTCCTCTACTTTGCAATAAACTTTTCTACTTTCTAATTCTGAGTCTGAGCATCTTTATTATTCAATATTTTCATTCTTGAAAATATTGAAGAACCTGGGTATCGCTGATCGAACAGAGACCTGCCGCCGCTGCTTCTGCCTCACCTGCATGAAGGATTAGAGACCAGGGACACTTGATAGGAAAGAGCTCTGGAGGTCACCAGTTAGTCTTTTGACAAACACATGTCAATATCTCCTATATTTTAGACCTTGTGTTTGACTTGAGGATACAGATGACAAGTGACACTGTCATTGGGAATATACTTCACAGGTATGAGTTAATTGATGAGGAATCTGGCTCTTAGATCCAAGCAGCAGTCAGCTTTTAGATGAGAGTTCACCATTATAGACACAGTTACTAGGAAACACAAAAATCAGAATCTACTAAGTGGTTACTTTTCAAAATAGACTGCACCATAGCCTGGAAATGACTCAATGGCTTAAAACACTTTTCTAGAAGGTGAAAGATCAAAACTTCTAGCTTCCTGTGTGTGTGCACCAAGGTGATAATCTGGGATCCCCAGCAAATTAAAAAAAATTGATTAATTTGAAACAGGATTCAGGACTGCAGGGTGAAGGCATATGAATTTTTTAGTCGCCATGAGATACACGTTACAAAGTTGTACATGATTGCGTTTCATTCATACAATGCTCTAACACACATTGTTTTACTAGTGTACATTTCCCATCACCAACGTCTCCTGGGATTATCTGGGACAACCCCCAGTATTGCTCGACCAGTCTCTAGGTATGTCCCTGGAAGTGCCTGAAAAATTATGTGATGCCAAGAATAAAAAGGATTTTGGCCACATCCAGGTAAATTCCCAATGGCATAATCCCAGGCAACTCAGTACCCAAATAGCACTGTCTATGGGCCCTGTATTAGCAGACACCAGTTGAATAAGAATTGCTGGGAACACCACACCCTCATCCCCCAGCCTTCCTGAACACCCACATGGAATATCTTAAACAATATAAATAAATCATTTTGAAAGTAAACAAAATAGGTATCATGGAGTCATAAAAAATAACTGTGTTACTGATGAACAGGGAGGAAATAGGGGAATTTTCACCAGAAAACACCACTGCTTTCTTCTCTTTGTAAAGCAAGTCTACTTTGCTTTGGTTGAGGAATTGTCTCTTGTGGGAATTAAAATATGGGGGCCAGAGGGTATCTCAAAGCAGGTGAACCTATGCCATGTTTAAGGCCTGGGTCAATCCCTGACACTGATAACACTGTACTCTACCAGGTGTTTCTGATGACCTCCAAGCACGGCTGACCCGAGCATCAAACCATCAGGCTTTCTCTGCAAGTAGAGTATTGCTGGGAGTAATCCCTACTCCCAAAATTACTGTTGGGAAGTCTTTATGAAAATAACACATGTAATATAAGATAAATATTATAGTCTAAGGTTATAATACATATATATTTTATATTCTGTCAACTAAGCATCTATTTAGTACTAGACACTGAATCCAATCTATTTAGATGTCAAATAACCATAATAAAAAGGGATTTATAACCAAAGAAGAGAGAAAAGACACTGGCTATGATGAAGCAATATAATAAAAGCCTAAACTGTCTTTTGTCTTTTCTACTTGCATCCTATTGAGATATCAATCCAATGGATCCACGGGGGATTTAGGAGTTCAAGGCCAGAGCTCAGACTAGTTTAGGAAATTTTACTTAAGTATGATCAAAGCATAAAGATCTACTTGAGGTTAAAAATGAGATAAAATACCTCAAGTGATCCAGAAGCTAAATGAAATAAAATGTCAAGTTCAAATTCCCAATACAGGGTAGATCTAGAATAAACTGACATGGGGATAGGAGGAAAAAAAATGTGTAAGAAAATAACATAAATAAGACTGCTCAAAAAAAATCAAAATATAAGGCCATGGAAGTGGCTATTTGGTAGAACAAATTTCTTGCAAAGACCTCGGTTTGATCTTGACACTGTTGGGTGTCACAACCTACTTTAAGTTCCAGCTACACTTAGCTTGCAGCCCCTCCCAACTCTGCTTGGGAGACTTTGAATCAGCTCTGATGCTTGTAAATGCCAGAAGGCAACCTGAAGTGCTGCATTTCAATAGAGGTGTTCACCTGTATTCATCTCTAGATAGCCCAGCCCACAATGGGCCACTTGGGAAGTTTTGACAGATTTCTATCTATAAAATAAGCTGCAAGAAGAGAGAAGGCCCTTTTGCCATTTTGGCTTCCCTTGGCGTTTTCCTCTCTCCATCCTCTCCATTCTCTGTTGGGCTTCAACACGTAGTGGCAGCCATCTTGGTCTACACCTGGCTGGGGTCTAGCTGGGAACCCAGAGTCCGGAGTTTTCCCTGCTCTTGGATTGTATATCAGCACCTGTGATAGTAAAACCTTTTAAAACTATGCTGGATTCCTGAGTTTTCATCCATTCCCCGCCAGCTTTGGAGGTAGAAGGGAACTCGCTTCCTGGTATTGTTGGGGACCCCAGGAAACTCCCCGACATGACACTACCAGAGTGCCCCCAAATCTTATCCCCAAATCTCTGAGATAAGCGCCAGAGATTTGGGGACACTCTGGTAGTGTATATTCCCATCAATAACGAAGAGTGAAATACAGTGTACTGTTGTCTGGTTTTCTAGAGAGAGGTCTACTCTCTGTAAAATAAAAATCAATGCATACATCTCTGAGAACAGAGGATAAAGAAGCAGCTTCTCAGCCATGTAGTAGGAACAGGAGAACCACTTTGTAGATGGGGATTTGGTTCTTTAAGAATGAAGAAGAGTTAACCAGATAAGGAAGAGATCATTCCAGAGAGAGGCAGCCTCCCTGGCGAAATGTGTGGAATTCCCAGGGTCCTCTCCCACAATTGATTTGATGGCTGGACTTTTCAGAAACAGTTGGAGAAGTAAGGACTTGACACGAAGGCAGTACTTGGATTCAGGTTGTTTTCATTTTCAACTCTTTAATAGAGCAGGTAAAGGGAAGAAATGTTTCTGTTTGCATTCTCTGGAAAGCTAATCTATAAATCATGAAGTCCTAGATTCAGAGATATTCTAGAAACTACCCAATAAAATCATTTTAATGACTGCTTCAAAAATTCATTACTATTTAGTCTACCATAAGTCAACTGTAATTATTTGTGGCTTGCTAACAGTTCAATTTCTCCTTTCTTTCTTAGAAAAGCACTAAATCTGCTTTGTTCACTTAAAACTTGAACACAGTCATTTTCATGCCTCATGATGAAATTACAGCTCTTTATGTGATCCTGGTACTTAATCACTGTTAAATATAAATTTAACTGTTAAGGGGTTTAGTTGCAATGCTTTTTTCCCAGGTCTTCAACCTTGCATATATTTATTTTATTAGATTTTCTGACTTAGAAATTTCGTGAGATGATTCAGTTCATTAGCCACAAATTAAAGCTTTGTGGCAAATACTTTGTATATTCTTTGTAAACTAATACTGTGGCTGATATGAGATTAACTTTGAACCCCACCATTTAACATCAGAATGCAAATGATTGTTGGTTCATTGTTTAATCAAGTATTTGGATGTTTATTGTGGTGGTGATGTGTAAAATGCTATTCTTAATCACAAAATTCTTTTCCTTGGATCAATCTGTGCCCAGATGACGTTGGTTTCATCTTTTTGCACATTCTTTTCAACATTACCTTCACATAAACATGCCTTAACATAAAATTACAGATAACTGGGCTCATTTGGTGTTAATATTAACCAAGGCAGAGATCTGTGTTATTCAGAAGAGGACACTGGGAGCACTTTCATCAGAACAATTTATTGTTCAACTTAGAGTCCTAATTCTGAGTGAATTCATAGTAATCCTTATGAGTCACAGAGCGTCTTTCTTATGAGAATACAAAGCATTCTCTCATACCTTCTCTAATTCATTTTGCAACATCCCCACAGAGAAGAAAGTGTCAGGTATTCAAACAGGAAACCAAAGCAGATGCTAAATGACTTTCCCTAAGACATACAGTTAGCCACAGACAGAGCCATAACAAAAATCCGAGTCCCTTGACTTTAAGGTCAGTGTTGATGCCACCAGAGCAGAAGTTCTCAAAAGATGATCTGTAAAGGCTGGGAGCTAGGAAATTAACATTAACTGCCATGTGTAAAATATTTCATCTCTTACTATTAATTCTCTACTATAAACATCTGGGTTGTGACAGTAGCAGTAAGGATGCTGGTATGAGTGATCGCATCTGTAAAGAATGCAAAATCTTTCCCTGAGCCAGTCTTTTTGGGTTTACTTTCTTACTCTCCTTCTTCCTTCCTTCTTTCCTCCCTCCCTCCCTTCCTCCCTTCCTCCCTTCCTCCCTTCCTCCCTTCCTCCCTTCCTCCCTTCCTCCCTTCCTTCCTTCCTTCCTTCCTTCCTTCCTTCCTTCCTTCCTTCCTTCCTTCCTTCCTTCCTTCCTTCCTTCCTTCCTTCCTTCCTTCCTTCCTTCATTTCTACCTTCTATCCTTCTTCCTTCCTTTTCATTTCCTTTTCTTCTATTCTCTCTTGCTCCTCTCCTCTCTTCTCTCTTCTCTTTCTCTCTCCCTCTCTCTCTCTCTCTCCTGCATCCTTCTGGCCCTCCCTCCCTTCAATGCCAATACATCTGCAAACTAACAATTTAAGTGCTCCTTCAACATGTATTTGACAGATTGGGAAACACTGATTATTTATTGGTAAAAAGATGTTTACTTAAACAAATACACTTAATTTACTTTGAGAACATTGGTTTAGTTCTTGTTTTCTGATTTTATTTTGGTAACAATTTTCCAAATCAGATGACTTCTTGGTGAGTAGATAAAAGAGTTTGGAATTCAGGGTAAAAATAAAAATCTCTGTTTCCCATAAACAGAACCACACCCAGCCATTATTCAGTTCAGAATTCAGCCACATTTAGAGGCCAGTATAATGTCATATGTGTGCTACAAAATTTCTAAAGCAAAAAATAAAAATTGGTTAACATCAAGTTCTGATTTTCTGCTGAAAATCGGCTCTGATGAGATACGTTGTAATTGTATAAAGGATCCTGTGTAAATACTTGAAATCACTGGCAACATAACTCTGATCTGTCCGCTCCTCAGATTTATACATCTGGAGTCTAACCATTCCCACAGCTCCAAAATCATCTAACATCTTGGTTGGACATTTTGTGAAAAGGGTTGCGTCTATACTTAAAACTTCATATGTCGAGATCAACTCAGCCTTTCCCTTCCAAAGTCTGACTGTCAAGTTGAGACTCAAAATTACTTCTATCTTTGAAAATTCCTTTATTTCTATCTTAACTACTTTAATTGGGCATATCTAGTCATTCTATAGTCTAATTAAGCTTCTCTGAGCTCTACTCTAGGCACTAGGAAACCAGAGTACATCAGGGAATTGTCTAATTAGGATTTATGTTTGCAACAAAAGCATAATTGCTGCCAATACTGCATTCTAGCCCTGCTATATCTTTCATAAATACTTGCGCTATCTTTTACAAATACTTTTTTGATACCCTAATATATCCTGTTTCTCTCCCAATCTTATTATGACCTGATAGCACTTGTTTTTCTTAAAATCCTACCCTGCACACAAAACATAATCCCCACACCCAACCCTACCACAAGACTGTGAATTTCCACTGTCAGTGCAGGAGCCCACTTTATGGTTCTCAGAAATTTGGCTGGATGTTAGGGTGTGTAAAAGCACTCACCTGTGCCAAGAAATAGGGTTCAAGCCCACAACCCAACACAGATATGAACTATGTATGTTCTCCTCCTGTGCCCAGTCCTCTTACTTACAAAATGAGAAATCCAGATCCAGATATATACATTTCTAAGTGTTAGGTACTCTGGGCACCCAGAAATAATCTGGGAGCAGGGTCTAGAGATCCCCCTTATGCCCTAGGGATTGGCAGCTGGTGGACAGAGAAAGATGCAAGAATTCAGCAAAGTTTCAAAAGTATAATTGCTGCAAAGTTTCAAAAGTAAATTGCTTTACTCATACTCGTCCTGGTATACAATCTAGTAACAGGAAAAGCCCAGACATTAGGTTACCAGCTGGGCCCCAGCCACATGTAGGTTTAGAATCCTAAGCCAAAATGGCCACTACCATGTCCTAAGGCCCAAAAGGGAAGAGAACAGAGAGGCAGAGGGCGAAGAAGAGAGGAAGAAAAGGCAAAAGGAGAAAAAAGCAAAAGGCTCAGAAGAAAGCAGGCTACAGATTTATAACTTTTCAGCCCACATCAGCCCAAATCAATGAAAATAACTTAGGGTCAATCTCCTAAGTGCTCACCTAGTCCCATTGAAATGTTAATATTGTCCAGCCAAGGCTGCAGGTCCTTGTAAAGGGGGAAGGGGATCTGAGATGAACTGTTTCTCAGAATACAAAGACATGCATCTGTACCAATGGATATTCTACAGCCAGGAATATATTTCTCCAAGTTTCATAAGAGTCTCATCTTCATAGTTGTTTGTATATTATCCTTTAGACTTATTAGAGAGCCACACTTGCTTGCTTGGAGGCAAATAGCATTTCTCTCTGGTCTAATTACTTAGAGATACAATGTGGCCAGATAAATATACTGGTAAGATCTGTCTAGTTCCATGATGATTGTGTAGCATGAGAGAAAATATTTATACCTGCTAACATAGAATCAATGGGAAGAGATACTGCCACAAAAGACACAGATTCAAACTGTTTTCTTGCCCCTATATCTACAAAGGAGCCTGCAGGAGGTAACTCCAGGCAAGATGCAAAGGCTCTGCGTAACTGTGTACTGCAGCATCTAAGACTTTAAATTTTGAGACGTTAATATGCTCTAGATAACTCTTTTACACATAGGTCCATTTCCTCTGCCCTAGTTTCCACCTCTCTAATATCCATCTTCACTTATCTCTTTCCTTCCCTTTAAACGCCAGGCATATACTTAACGATTTTGTTCAACTGTTACCTTCTAATGCTCTGACTTTAAGTGTGATCATGATTCAAATTCTCATATGACTTTTCACAGATCACTTTCCTAAATCAAAGTAGCTTGTGTTTAAAGTGGCTTGAAAATGCATATGCCACACGCCAGATGTTAAAAAAATCTTTAGTCACATATCCCTATTTCTATGAATAGCAATGGAAAAAAATTACCCATTTTAGGTGAGCTGGTTTTTCTTTTGAGATTAGTGTCAGTCTACAAGATAACAAGGTCTATTTAGGAATATAAGTTTTCTTGATTATTCCTTTGCTTACATATATGTTCTTCTGTCCTGGGTTCTGAATAACAAGAAATTCTTAAGAAAATAATAGTGGCAGGAATGGGAGGTGCTTGCCATATGCAGTCACACATACAACATGTACACACTCACACACACACTTGACACATACACACACAGCACATACTACCATCAGATCTAGGCTTCTATGACACTAGGTTAACTCCATGTGATCATTCACACCATGATCACAAAGGTAGTTTTCCCATGTGCGAGGTTAATCCATTGCATTCCTGATGTACTGACCCCTGTGATTTCCATAAGTGTGGGAAACTCGATGTGATAAGGGGCAGCAGAACATCAAAGGTTAATTTATTAGTTGTTAATTTTCCTCATTTTTAATGAAAAAAAATTTAAGGAGTTACATTCAACAGAGGGGGATTAAGAAATAGCTTTAAATGCTCTGCATCACTAATCACCAGGGAGATGCAAATCAAAATAAAACTGAGATATCATTTCACACTACAGAGTCTTGTGCACACAGAAAGGAATGACCTCTGCTGACATGGATGAAGGAAGGAGAATCTTCTTCACTGCTGGTGGGAATGTTGACTGGTCTAACCTTTCTAGAAAGTAATACGAACATCTCTAAAAAAAATCTGGGAATTGAGCTTCTATTTGACTGAGCAACTCTACATCTTGGAATATACCCTAAGGATCCAAAAATAAAATGGAGGAAAGGTATTTACACTAATATATTCCCTTGTAACACTATCCATGATAGTCAAAATCTGGAAATACCAAAGTGCCCCAAAATAGATGACTGACAAAGAAACCATGGTAGATGTAGACAATGGAATATTACTAAGCAATAAGAAAAGATAAAGTCATGAAATGTGCTGCTCCATGGAGGGACTGGGAGAGTATGATGCTGAGTAAAGTCAGAAATAGACACAGAACCATCTCTAGCAAATACAAGACATAAAGAAACATAATGTAATGAATCCCCCAAAACAATGGAAAGAAAGAAAATGAGAACTGGTATTCAGTAGAAAACATGCCACTTGTAGGGTTGGGGATAGGATAGAGAGGGGGCAACATCTATTGTGGAGGGAAGCATTCAAACAGGAGGAAGGGGCCATGCTAAAATGTTATGTATGAAACCCCATCAACAACAGTACTGTATACCACAGTGCATCCATAATATCACTTGATCACTTGATCACTTGACATCCCGTTATTCATCGATTTGCTTGAGCGGGTGTCAGTAACATTTCCATTTGACGTTATCATGTGCCAGTGTAGCCCAATGGCATTTGGTTGCTTCAGGAATACGAAGAGCCTCAAACCGTTCATTCAGGGTCTTGACAAAGAAATCTGACCATCTTGTAGGTGGCGGCCACGTGAACTTTTGACATCCCATAGGATCCAGATGGTAACTGCTCTAGTCCAGCGGTCATCTCCAATAGCATTACATGTCCAGCCCATTTGATTTTCTATGCCTTGGCAAATGAGACAGCTTCCCTGACTCTGGAACACTGATGGAGGTCGGAACTCTGGATTCCTTCTCTCACTTGAGTGAGGCATGATATTCCAAGCACAGCTCTTTTGATTCCTCTTTGGGGGACCCAATAGCATTCTCATCCTGCTTTCGTAAGGCCCAGGTCTCTGAGGCATATGTTAATGCAGGGCATATACATATATATAGGGGAATACACACATACACATATATAAGTACATATGGGTGTATATATGTATATATGTATATATGCATCCACATACAAAGAACAAATTAGAAATTCTACATAGAACTGGAGGAGTTCTATAAAAACTATCACGCCTTCTACAAAATCATAGTCAGTGATTTCAATGTCAAGATAGGACCAAGATTATCAGCCGAAGAACTCCACATCGAGACCTATGGCCTAGAATGGAATGAACAGGGTGAGAGGCTATCTGAGTTTATCATAGCCACCAAGACCACGTGCGGGAACTCACAGTTCCAAAAGGCTGAATCAAAACGTTGGACATAGGAATCTCCTGGTGGACAGTTCCACAATGAAATTGACCACATAATCTTCAATAGAAGGTTTTGTCCGACCAATGTCGCAGTTGTCCAAAAAATTCCAAATAGGATCAGACCACCGTTTCCTTCGTGCAACATTCTACTTCACACACTGAGGAGAAAAGGCTGCAAAGTTTAAGAAGAAAACCACCAGAAGGATCACCAACTGGGAACTCTTTGGCACCATTGCAGCAACATGGGAAGATACTATCATTGATGACAGTGATGAAGAATACAACCGACTGGTTCAACACCTCCATAATTGTGCAAAGAATGCCAAGAGAGAAAAGGACACAAAAGGACGCCTGTCTTCAAAAAACCCCTCGAGCTCATCCACCAACGTGGTAAGGCGCGAGCCTCAGGCAAACAGATACTAATATACAAGCTTGCAAAGCAGTGCAGAGAAGCGATAAAGGAAGACCTCAGGAAAGAGCAGAAGTGCTGGAGGATGCAGCAGAAGACGGAAAAAGCATTTTCAATGCCCGCCTGTCCTTCGCCAACTATAAGACAAAAATGACTGCCCTCCAAAGTCCTGATGGATCTATCACATCTTCCAGAAAAGAAATGGGAAAAGATTATCCATGACTTCTACTCAGATCTCTTTGATAGCCACTTCCACCTACCCACATACCAAATTCCGCAGGATGGATATGTCATTCCCAACGTTTTGCCTCCTGAAATCCGACATGCCATTTCATCAGTTAAGAAAGGAGCAGCATCAGGCCCAGACAAGATCAAACCTGAACACCTGAAGAATCTGCAGTCAGTTCTCATCAATACACTAGCTCGACTCTTCACATGCTGCCTGACCGAATGTAAGGTGCACTCCCAATGGAAAACTGGCAGGACAGTTCTACTGTTCAAGGGACACATTCACGATATTGGCAACCATCACCCCATCTGCCTTGTCGTCCGTCATATACAAACTGTTCACTCGAGTCATCCTGAACAGGATTGGCAGAACATTAGATGAAGAATAACCATGCGAGCAAGCTGACTTCCAAAAAGGATTCAGCTCAATCGACCATATCCACATGATAACCAAACTCATTGAAGTCTATAGAGAATTCAAGATGCCACTCTTTCTCACGTTCATTGATTTAAAGAAAGCCTTAGATTCTGTGGAAACTGAAGTGGTCATGGAAGCCCTAGCGTAACAGGGCATTCAAACCCAATACATCAGGATCCTTCATGAGCTGTATTTTGGATTCACCACCAGGAACTCACCATTCTACAGGGAAGTGATCATGGATGTCAAAAGAGGGATTCGGCAAGGTGATACCATTTCACTAAAACTCTTCAGCGCCACCCTGGAAAACATCATGCGACAATTAGAATGGGAAAGAAAGGGAGTGAAGATAGACGGCTGACAACTACACCACCTATGCTTCACTGATGACACCATTCTAATAACACCAAACATCAGCCAAGTGGCACAGATGCTGGCTGACTTTGACTGAGAATGTGGAAAGATAGGTCTACAGCTGAATCTCAACAAAACTATGTTTGTGAAAAATGAACTAGTTCCGAGGCTCCATTCACTCTCAATGGAACAAGCATCTCCGAATGCAGCAACTATGTGTACCTAGGTCGAGAAGTCAACATGATGAAGGACCTGAAACCTGAGCTGCACAGGAGGAAAAGAGCTGCATGGACTGCCTTCAAAAACATCGAAACAATAGCCAAAAGAACAAAGAACTTCTGGCTACAGGCACATCTCTTTGACTCCACCATTCTCCCTGCATTAACATATGCCTCAGAGACCTGGGCCTTACTTATGAAAGCAGGATTAGAATACCATTTGGGTCTCCCAAAGATGAATCGAAACAGCCATGCTTGGAATCTCACACCTCACTCAAGTGAGAGAAGAAATCAGTAGTTCTGACCTCTGTCGCTATTCTAAAATCAAGGATTAGAGCTGTTACCAATTGGATCCCACAGGATGACAAAAGATCACGTGACCACCCGCCTGCAGGATGGTCAGACTTCCTTATCAGGACCCTAAACAAACAGTTCAAGCTCTTAATATCCCTGAAATCAGATGTCATTGGGCTACACTGGCAAGTGATAGGGTCAAATGCAAACATTACTGGTGCCCGCTCTAGCCAATCGATGAATAAAGGGATATCAAGTGATGAAGTAATATATATATTTATGTATATATGTATATATCTATATATGTATGTATATATATATATATATATATATGTAATGTATACATATACCCTTGCAGGGTAGATAACATGATCACAAAGGTGGTTTCCCCTGTGTGAGGTTTATCCATTGCACTCGGATGTGCTTACCCCTGTGATTTCCCCAAATGTAGGAAACTCTACTGCATGATCTGCAGTAGTCTGGCACTGTGTTCACACTCTTCCCAAGGGAAAATATAAAGTGCCTCTAATAAAAGCAGATTGGTAGATAGGAAGCAAGTAGACTTGGGGTGGAGGGATTGATGTTGAGATATTGTATTCCTGAAATCCAATCATAAGTAACTTTATAATCTCACAGTGTCTTACTGTGAGATTATCTCACAGATCACGTGGCCGCCCACCTACAAGATGGTCAGACTTCCTTATAAAGACCCTGAAGGAACGGTTTGAGGCACTTCATATTCCTGAATCAACCAGATGCCATTGGGCTACATTGGCACGTGATAGGGTCCAATGGAAATGTTACTGGCGCCCACTCGAGGAAATCGATGAATAACGGTATTCACGTGATCAAGTGATCAAGTAATCTCACAGAAAGAGAGAGAAGGAGGGAATGAAGGAAAGAAGGAAGAAGGATCGAAGGAAGCACCACATTAAAAACAATTGATATCTAGCAATTGTAAATTAAATTTGAAAATTAGAAAAAATCAATAAGGATTGAATAAATTATAGTATCGGTTTGTTATGGGCAACTTAAAAGCCAATATCATCTGAAGTCATATTTACCAAAGGATCTAGACCATAGAAAATTTATGATTCATCAATTCTCCACAAGTTACAGGAAAATGTATATAGTTTCAAATGAAAATACTCTTAATACTCTTACTACACTCAGACATCAAGTCATATGGTGATGACAGTCTGTCTTATTCTCATCTGAAGGGCGAATTAATCGCCTCTGTAGAGAACTTTTACCTTTTTCTTGTGGAAGAAATATTCTTAATAGAGACGTGTACCAAAATATTATTAACTAAAATATTCTACATATTATCTCCACTTCCCCACTAATGGAAGATCGTCAGTAAGAGAGAGTCGGTGCACTAATTTTTCTTGTGTCATTAGTCAGGATACATAAGGAGAAAGAAGAAGGTTGTGAATGAGAAGACTGACATTTTTTGTTCTGCTCAGAACATATCTGAAATAAGGTACTCAACTTTGACTACGTCTTCAACATGATGCAGCGGACAGAGCAGCTGTGGCTGAAGAGAATATTTATACTGAAGTAGAGGAAACCATACAAAACAAGACCTGTTTTGAAATAGTTAAAGGCTATTATGAGTAGGTGAATAGTCGTGTGTTATTCAATGTCAGCAATGTCTTCTAGAAAATCTTAGACCATATTTGTTCTCAGCAAAATAAACACAGTCAAATTAAATGAACATAAAAGCAGTCCATTATGATAATCCCAGAGGATTGTCATGGCAAAGTATATAGATAGCAGATATGGTAGGTCCTAGAAGCCGGCAGGCCACACCTCTCCCCTCACTGCCTTCCTCCGCTCCTCTTCCTATTTCTCTCCCCTCTCTCTTGCTCTGCCCCTCCCTGCACACATACCATACTTCGTTTCCATTTCATTTTGCACACTTGAAGCATTTAGTTCTCTCCACACCCTCTTCTCTGCTAATCTCCTCAAATGCTGTCTTAGGTCTATCACCCACGTCAAAAATTCCAAAACTTAGTTACTAGTCCAACATTTCTGAGCAGAAAACATTTCATTGAATTAGTTAAATATTTGCCTTCTATCATAAGTAATCAATACAAATTTGAATATACAAAACTATCCTGATTTGAAGTGCAACAGAAACAAATTTCCTAAAACCTGTAGATAGAATTCTTAGGCATATAAATACTCATGTCTTCCCTTTTTCTGTTCACCTTATTCTCTTATTCTTTTCTGTAAAATTGGTCTTTCTGAAAGACACCCCCAGTTATAGCATCTATCCACCTATTCTCAAACTTTTAATGGTCAGACTATCAATAAAATACTGCCAAATAAACAGACTTTACTTTGCAGTCCCAAAGCACCTTTCTAATTAATTTCTTACTATTCTCTCACTTGATTTTAACAAGTAGAGCTGTTATGTCCTTTACTTTAGAATGTTGGTAGTCACATAGGTAGGACAGTTCAAGTTAGCCCAATTGCTTAAGCATTAAAAGTAACCCTTTTTATGTGCTGATATTTCCTGATTTAGAAGAAAAAGGAATAGCCCCTCTTCTAGAAGCCTAGTACTTCTTAACTTTAAATTCCTGAGTCCTTGGGGGCCAGAGCGATAGCCCAGTGGGTAGGCGTTTGCCTTGCGGCCCGGCCTGTGCCGGCCCGGGGTTCGATCCCGGCATCCCATATGGTCCCCCGAGCACCGCCAGAATGCGTTCCTGAGTGCAGAGCCAGGAGAAACCCCTGAGCATAGCCGGGTGTGACCCAAAAAGCAAAAATAATAATAATAATAATAATAATAATAATAATAATAATAATAATAATAAATTCCTGAGTCCTGATCTATTCAACAAACAGGAAAAATATTATTTTTACATAAGCCTCTGTGACCTACTAAAGTGAAATATAGTGTATCATTCCTGCTACTGTTGTATTTTATTTGCAGCTCTGTTTTGGTGGGGGAACTGGAGAAGGCATGCCTGCAGTATTGCTCAGGGATTACTCCTAGCAATGTGCTCTGGGTATATCTGTTGGTGTTCAATGGGCCATGCAGTGTAGCGATAGAACCCTGGTGTCCCACATAAGCCCTCCAGTCTATGGAGCTGTTTCTCTGGTCTCTAGTTTTCCTCTTAATTCTCCTTGACACTTCTGTATTTTCTCATAATTAAAACTTTTGGCTGACCCTTTGTTCACTTAGAGAAATGAGATTAATAATTAAATGATTATCTTACTGTGGTAAGGAGGAAAAACCAAGGAATGTTTTCAGCTAGTAATCTAGGCAGTTATCATACCACAGAAATTCATCTGTAAGGCCCTAATAAAACAAAATTATAAGGATAAGTGAAATTAACTAAGAGTCACATTTTAAAATTGATTTAACACCTAATGCAGGAAACTGTAAGCAAAATCTTTTCTTCATTTTTTTAAATATATTTTATTATACTACCATGAGACAAACAATTACAAAAATGTTCATGTTTGGGTTTTGGTCATACAGTGTTCCAGCACCCATCCCTCCACCAGTGCCCGTTTCCCAGCACCAATGTCCCCGATTTCCTCCCTCCCTTAGCCTGCGTCTATGGCAGGTTCTTTATCTCTTTTCTCTCTTTCTTCTCTTACATATTGTGAATTGTAATAAATATACTTAGAGGTTATCATGTGTATCTTTTTTGCCTGTATTTAATGCAAAGTTCTATGTGGTAATAGCACTTTCAACAATTAGTGGCACCCTGTTCCCTTCTCTGTCTTACCTAACCTCTGCTCCCACACGTTTGTGGTAATTTCCACCTTTGACAAACCTCCTGATCCACGTTTCGCCTGACCTTGGATGTCGGTATCATAATATGTATATATGTATATGTATAATACATATATGTACATATAATACATATATATGTATATATACATACATACATATATATATATGTCATACAAATAAATGCAGTCATTCTATGTGTCTCTCTCCTTCTGGCTAATTTCCCTCAACATGATCCTCTCCATGCCCATCCATTTATAGGCAAATTTCATAACTTACTTTTTCCTAACAGCTGCTTAGTATTCCATTGTGTAGATGGACCACAGTTTCTTTATTCATTCTTCAATTCTTGGGCACTCTGGTTGTTTCCAGATTCTGGCTTATTGTGAATAATGCTGCTATGAACATAAAAGTAGGGATGGTGTTTCTGCTGTGTTTTTTTGGCTTCCCAGGGAATATTCCCTGGAGTGGTATGGCTGGGTAAAATGGGAGTTCAATTTCTAGTCTTTGGAGAAATGTCCATATACTTTTCCATATAGGCTGTACCAGTCGACATTCCCACCAACAATGGATGAGGGTCCCCTTTTCCCGCATCCATTCCAGCACTTGTTATTTGAAAGCAACATCTTTTAGTGATGGTGGTGTGGCCCTCACTGTGGAGTTCTCTCCCCACCCCACCACCCCCCATTTTGACCCACACCACGGCAGTGCTTGGCCCTGGCTCTGTGCTTCTGGATCACTCCAAGAGGCAGGACTTAGGGGACTGTATGTGGTACCCGGGATCAAGTCCTGGTCAGCCGTGTGAAAGAACAGCAATTGCCTTACCTGCTGCACCATCTCTCTGGCTCCTGTTGGGTTCACTTTAACCTCATGGGATCTCTATCATATACACTAATGCAGCAGAGATGGCTGGGCTGGGATTAATACTAATTCTACAAGCATGTTTTGCACTCCACTACCTCAGAATCACTTGCTTTTTTTAAAATATGCAAACTGACACCAAATGACTGATTATAAATTAGTAATAGATCATAGGTTCTCAGGGAAGTCGGTATGAATCTAAATCCCCATTTACCATCTAGAGCTCTATATCAAAGGTCAGTTACTAATTCTCCAGAAAGCTTGGTATTCCTCATCTATAAAATAGGGAGTGACCACACATCCAGAGTTTTGAGGACTGAAACAGAAAGATGAGTACTCTTCTTTGCAGAGTGTAAATTCTAGAATTATGTTTCCTCAAGAATGGTTCATATTCCATGAAACAATTATCCCTGAATGTCCATAAAATTATTTCCAGAGCTTCTAAAATTATAAACACATCTACCACCATGCAGTGTAATAAATAACGTTCCATCTTTTTCACATTTCACTTTTTAAAATGGGAATTTTAGAATTAATGATTAGCTCATTAGACTTAAAATAAGAAATAATTTAAAAAGTATTTTAATCCATTATTTTTATTGTTTTATTGATCAATAATAGACTAATAGTATTAATTCTTTCAAGTGGCTGACCAGAGATTTAGATTTTTAAATGCAAAAAAAACTCATGCTGGAAATCACTGTAGTTTGTGACTTCCCCAGAAGTGGCATCTAGTTCCTAACAGATTCTTTCTAAAGAAATCTTGCAGTTAATTTGTCCAAATCTCTGTCTGTGACTGGCTATACTAGATTCCACTCCATAAGAATGGAGTGCTGGTGACTTTCACAGGTGTTCCTAAGACCTTATATTAAAAATAATATGGGACTACTTGTACATGATTTATGATAAAATGATAAAATGTGGTCAGGCAAAGAACCTTTTAGAAGTACCAAATCAATTCCCAGATGTCTATGCAAATGTGCTGTCAATTATAATTTTTGGTTCTAAAATCCAAGTCTTTGATCCATTTGTGCATGGGGTTAAACAGTGACCCAGTTTCATACTTTTGCATGTAACTCTTCAGTTCCTTATTTCAAAGAATGCTTTATTACTCCATTGTATGATCTTTCTCTTTAGAGTAGATAAAATGTTCATGTATGTGTGAATTTATTTGTGGGTTATTCACTGTTACTTTGTTCTTTAGGCCTATTTCAGTTTCCATAGCATACTTTTTTAAATTATTATTTTACTAATAATTTAAAGTAGTAGAATATCATGGCTTTCTTTTCTTTCAGAATACCTTTAGTACTTTTGTGGGACCATACACAATTTTAATCATATTACCTCCTTGAAAAAACATAAATGTTATTTTGTAGAGTTTCCTTTAGGTAAAATTTTAAAACACCATTATAATACATTCAATTTTTTTTAAATTCATAAGCATGGGATGTATACCTCTTTTGCCTTCTTTTATTACTTCCCCTTCTCTCCTTTTTACTTCCCTTCCTTTCTTTTTCTCTTTCTCTTCTTTTCATTATCTTTCTCTTTTTCTTCTCTTTCTTGGCTTATTGTTTCATTGTATAGGTCTTTCCTTTTATGTAAGTAACATTCACTTGCTGATATTTTACCCTTTTTGATGCAATTGTAGTTGGAATTGTTTTTCTTAAACTCTCTGCAACCTCTATGTTAAAAATACGAAACAAATGCAATATATTTCACGAGATCTGATATTGTGTCTTCCATTTTACTGAACACATTAAATTTTCTAGTGGGCTATTTTTGCTGAATCATCAAGGTTTCTATGTATGTTATCATGCAATCTGCAGATAGCAATAGTTTCTTTTTTTTTTTTTTGCTTTTTGGGTCACACCCAGCGATGCTCAGGGGTTACTCCCTGGCTCTTCGCTCAGGAATTACTCCTGGCGGTGCTCGGGGACCATATGGGGATGCCGGGATCGAACCCAGGCCGGCACAGGCCGGCTGCGTGCACAAGCAAAAGCGCCCTACCTGCTGGGCTATCGCTCCGGCCCCAGATAGCAATAGTTTCTCATTGTTTAATTTAGATTTTAAAAACATTACTCTATGCTTTTACACTTTTGGTTTTGTACTTGTTTTGGACTTGAAGGGCTCTACCTAGAGGTGCTCAGGTGACCAAAAATCCAACTGTGGTGCTGGGGATCATATGGGGTTCACTACATACAAAACAAGAAACTTAACCCCCTGTACTACCTTGCTAGCCTATATCTTGATACATGTTCTTGTCTATTCACACTAGTACTTATAAATTGGGTTAAGAGTAGTAGTGAAAATCTTATATATATAAGATTTCAGTTTTCAGTCTTTACATGATGTCATTTATATGAGGGTTTTATCATGGCCATTCAAGATAAGTGAATATTGAGGTGATTATGCTAAGTGAGATGATTAAGAATTAAAAAATGATAATCAATTTGAAAAGTACATTTTTTTTTAAATAGGAAGGTTTAAAAATGCTAATTTTTCTTAAAAAATCAAGAAAATTAACTCCTTGCCTTAGCAGAAGCAATTTATTAAGACTACAAGAGGCAAAGGAGTGGGGAAAAGTACACATCCTTTTTAATAGTGGAGCGGCACTGAAACTACTTTCATGGTGGGTCTTGCAAACAACAAAAAATGCCACATACATATAAAGATGTAGAGCTGACCCTCTGAATCTCGAACTATTGTAAACCAATTATAAATCAATGATAATTTAATTAATTAAAATAGTTGGTAGAAAAGGAAAGTTTGGGCACAAATTCCAGGAGAAGCAAATTAAAGATCCAAAGAGAGGGTCTGGAGCGATAGTCCAGCAGGTAGGGCATTTGCCTTGCATGCAACCAACCCGGGTTTGATCCTCGGCATCCCATATGGTCCCCTGAGCACTGCCAGGAGTAATTCCTGAGTGCAGAGCCAGGACTTTAAATTACTGTCTTCTCTGATGGTAAATGTTACATTGCTAAAGTTATTTAAGTATTGTCTCATTAATAAGAATATATTGATAGTATTAATTTTTTTTTTGCTTTTGCATCACACCTGGCGATGCTCAGGAGTTACTCCTGGCTCTGCACTCAGGAATTATTCCTGTTGATGCTTGGGAACCATCTTAGATACCAGGGGACCAAATCTAGGTCAGCTGCGGCACAGCCACTACATCCCCAGAAAAAATTAAGCAAGATCATAAAAGAACTGGACTTGAGTACATCCCAAATTGCTTAAAAATTCAAATCCAGGAATCTATTATTTTATCTTCTGAGCTTGCTATGTATTGGTCTATTGCAATGAAGATTTGACTCAATTATTTAATGGATAGTATTTTTAAAATAGAATTTAAGCAATGTTGATAGCAGTCATTTTCTTAATTTACTATGGGTTTTTAATGTAGCGATAATTGCAGATCATCATTGGGATATAATGAAATAGTTCTCTTTGCCTAGTTTCTAGTATATGCCAGTGTGCTGTAATTATACATGCAATTAAGAAAGGAAAATGTATTCCTTCAAAATCAAATTAATATTTTTCTTCCAGTAAAAAGGCATTTCAAACTCTTAGAAATTATTATAGATACAGAGAAGCTTTTACTTTGGGGAGAACACTAAAATAAAGGAGGAGAAAAAAAGAAAATCACATAATAGATGGAAATATTACATAATAACACTCCATACATTAAAATGCCTGCTTTCATTGCAATAGAAACAGCAGAAGAATGTAATAAAATCTGTTCATCATCCATGGAGGTCCAAATGTCTGAAGAAGTTTTATACAGTTTGTCTTTTTTTATTTATACAGTTTGTCTTTTTATTGTATCAGAGGATTTTGATTAGTTTATGACTTTGTTTCAAATTTACTTTCATGGAAATTAATACAATTTATGTAATATATTTTATTTTATTATATACAATAAGCAGATAGTAATTAAGGCTGTATGAGATTGAGGGAAAATGCCCAGAAACTCTAAATACCTTTTAGAAAATGTGTTCTTTGAGTTTAATAGCATTTGACTATTAAAACAGCTTAAATTAAATTAAAGTTAATTAAGTTTAATTAAAGTTAAAGTCAAGGAAGAAATACTCTGTCATAAAAAAGAAAGTTGTTTTTGGGGTCATATATGTCATTTTTTGTTAATTCTCAGTGAGCGAAAAGCTCTTGATTATCCAGTGTCTTTGAAATAACAGTAGGTTAAAAGTCTCATGGATTATCTAAAGTATATAGTACACGGTGCTAAAGGGAGGTTAAAGTACTGATAGAAAATCCCAGTGCTGGTGTAGAGAAAGGTCTAGCATGTCAGGTCAACAAACCTTCTATTATTCTCCATATTAAATATATAGCAAATGTTATTCATGTAAAGTGGAATGGAGAATATCCTACCCTGCCAATAGTATTTTGGGAGATTCAGATGCTAATTCATACCTATAAAAAGTGAGGACTTGTTTACAGTTTTTGTTCCTTCTCATAAATGTGAGAAATGATGAATTTAGTTTCTTTTGCAAGAATTTATTTCATTATGAGGAGGTCTATTTCTCAAAGAAGAGTTGAAAAAGTTAAAATGATAAACTTTAGAGGTGCAATAAAACCCGCTAATAGTGTCTGTCATTTTGGAGTCTGCTGAGGGTATAGTCTCAAATCTATCCATGCAATGTCAGTCTTTCTCTTTTTCAGCATTTCTTGGAATATTTTTTCCAGATATACAGATAGGCATATGGGCCAATAACATATAACACAGAGCCAGATATGTACTTGTATTACCTTAAAAATCAAAGTATAAATACTTTAAGTTAAATTTTATTGCATTTAATGTTTATAATTGTCTCTAGGTGAAATATGTATTTGTTTTAGTGGTAAATAAACCCTGAACTATTCACATGTACAACACATACACATAGATACACATGCACATACAGAATGCAAAGTTTGTTGGAAAGATAAAAATGACTGCAAAATAGAAGCCTAGGTATTAGTCAATTAAAACTAAACTCCCTCTTAGGTTAGATGAAATGAAGTTGGAGTGATACTAATCTCATTGTCATTTCAAGAAAATCATAAAATAATTATATAAAGACAAATATTTTATGCATGGAGTACAAACTACGTAGCTGCCTTTTGATCTTGGTTTGCTTATAAATGTATCTTAGATTTTCTTTTCTCATCATTAGTACCATAAATGTTGCACACCACTTGGCACAATGCAGTTGCTGAAAATCTAACAAAAAGAATGAATTAGAGAAAGAATATAAATTTCAGAGGTCTTCAGTCATTTTGCTTAACTTAGAATCCAAACAAAATCAAAAGTCATCTGTGATTTACCTTGCATTTTAATAAAAGACAAAGAGAGATAGAGGAGTTGGAGTAATAGTACAGCAGGGAGGGTTTTGCCTTGCATGCAGCCAACCTGGGTTCAATCCCCAGGATTCCATATGGTCTCCTGAGCACTGCCAGGAATAACTGGCAGTTAGGAGTAACCCCTGAGCATCTCCAGGTGTGACCCAAAAAGACCAAAAAAATAAAAAAAGACAGAAAGGGGAGAAAGAAAATAAAAGAGAGGCGAAAGGGAGGGAGAAAATAAGGAAGGGAGGAAGGGAGGGTTGATGAGAGAGAGGGAGGAAGAAAAGGAAGAAGGAAGACTTTAATTAACTTAACCATTAATAATTAGCTAGCTATCACTGTCACTGTATCACTGTCTTCCCGTTCATCATCGATTTGCTCGAGCAGGCACCAGTAACATCTCCATATGACCTGTCCATGCAAGTAGAGCCCAAAGGCACCTGCTTGCTCCAGGAATATAAAGAGCCTCAAATCATTCCATCAGGTCATGGGAATGAGGTCTATAATTGTTACTGGTATTTGGCATATCAAATATGACACGGGTAGCTTGCCAGGCTCTGCCATGCGGGTAGCATACTCTTGTAGTCATCTCTAAATCCAGCATTTATTGATGAATGGGCTGTGATAGGCTGGTCTGCTGGGTGGAGTTCTGATAAGGGAGAAGTCCAGATGTGGAAAATGGAGGCCCTCATGGAGTGGGGGTGTCGTCTGGCTTATTGCGAGGCTCTGCTGGGGTTGCGGGCCAGGGCTAGAACCTGCCAATCCTCCCGGTGCCTCATGAGTGTCTGGCCACTGGGAGAGCCAGTAGCAGCTCTGCCTCATGTCTGTGAGTCTCTGGATCAGCATACCTGGGCCGGATTAAAAAAGGCTGCTGCAGGGTGGATCTAGATGAGCCTGGGTTGTGATAGGCTGGTCTGTGGGGTGGAGTTCTGTACCTATCATTATTGTTAAAACTTATTCTCGTTGTTGCTATTTTTATGGCCACTCCTAGCAGTGTTCAGGGCTTATTCCCTGCTTCTATGTGCAGGTATCTAGTAGGTTTCAAGGGACCATATGTGGTGCCAAGTAGACCAAAGTTGACCACATGCAAGTCAAATGCCCTTCCTGTTGTACTAGCTCCTGTTAAATTTTTATTTCATCGTATTATTTTTGTCTATTTCTGGACCACACCTAGAAGTGCTCAGAGATCACTCTTGGTGAATTCAAGGGCCCATATGGGTGCCAGTGGACAATTCTAGGCCAGCCATAGACAAAACAAGCATCTCATTAGCTGTACTATCTCTCAGCCCCTATGATTATTAAATTTTAAAATGAACACTTAAAAAGAATTCTTTCAATTACATTTAATAAAACATTTAGAATATAATTTTCTAGTGAGTTTGATTCTAGTATTATTATCTGGTTTGCTTATCTTTTCTATAAAGTGAATGGTAATGGAAGTATGATATCACCCAAGTCACCATCAGTTGTGTAATAGAGTATAAAAATATGGGATCTGGCTGAAGAGAGTTCAACAAGCTGGAGTACATACTTTTGTATGCAAGAGGCCCAGGATGGATCCCCAGCACCATACATGATTCCTAATAGCACTAGAAGTGACTCCTGAGCTCTGAGACAAGAGTAACTCCAACAAGTGGGACCACAACCAAGCGTTCTTCTGAAACAAACAGAAACGATTGGAGAGATAACACAGAAGTCTAAGGCACTTGTCTTAAATTTGCCCTGGTTTCAATCCCTGGCTCAGTATATGGTCCTTTGGTCAGGAATAAGCCTTTAGCACTGATAAGTGTGACTCCAAACTAAATGACAAATGATAAGAACAAGAGGATAGAGAGATGGCTCAATGGGCTGATTGCCTGCTGACAGTGTGAGGCCCAGGTTAGATCCCTTTCCATATGGTCCCCCAAGCAGAGAGGTGCGAGTGTGGGATAGAGGGAGGGGCAATCCATAAGCATGATCCTACAATAGTTCTTAAGCACCCATGGAAGTGCCCTAAAATGAAAAAATGAAAAAAATATGATTCGGGGATGGGGGGCTGGGCAACAGTACAGTGGGTAGGGCATTTACCTAGCACGCAGCCAAACCTGGTTTGATCTCTGGCATTCCAGTATGGTACCCCAAGTCCTGCAAGGAGAAATCTCTGAGTGCAGAGCCAGGAGTAACCCTTGAGCATTGCCGGTTGTGACCCAAAAAGATAAAAAAAATGGACTCTGGCTAAAGTATTGAGCTATGAATTGGTAAATCAGTTGGCCTTTTAGACCTGAGTTTCCTGATATGTATTAAATAATCTAATTCAAGGACAGTCATGAAGACAAATGAAGTATGGGTACATTGCTAAGATGCCATATCACAGATGGTACTTCAGAAAATTTATGTAAATCGCAATTTACAAGTTAGATAATTCATTGATTAGGACATATCTTGAGAGAGTGGTATAATAATAATATACTAAACTTGGTAACAAGAGTTATGTACTCTAGGGATGAAGTGATAGTACAGTGTGTAGGGTGCTTTCCTTAGTGTGTAGAGTGCTCTCAGTGTTTAGGGTGCTTGCATTGCATGTAGCTGACCCAAGATCCATCCCCAGCATCCCATATGATCCCTGGAGCTACACAGAATAGATTCTTGAGGGAAAACTAGGTATAACCTCTTGTGCTTCAGAGTGTGGTCCAATTTTTTTAAATAGAAGAGTTGTTACATCAATTTCAACTGAATATGTGAGGATGAAGTTGATGATGAAATTTGCAATATAATTTTAATGATTTACTATTATTTGGTTTAATTAATTCATTTCATAAAGAAAAATTGAAATAAAAACCCTATGTAATGCCAGATACAACTCCTCATCTTTTGAACATATTTGCACATGTGTCTCTTACCTAATCTTTTTGCTGTCACATGGAAAAGATTATCACAAGCATCATTTTTGTAAAACTGAAAACAAGTACACAAAAATAATGTAACCTATCCAAGACCCTTTCAGAACTATTACTGCTGATCTTTTTAAAAAAAATCTTTCTTTTTGTTTGTTTGTTTTTTTTGAGGCACACCAGGTGATGCAGATGTTACTCCAGGCTTTACACTCAGAACTGGTGATTGGGGGACTATATGGGACACTAAGGGTTGAACCCAGGCCAGCAGTTTGCAAGTCAAGGGCCCTATCTGCCATGTGATCACTACAGCCCCTTATGCAGATCTTTTAACAAAGTAATTTCACTGGAATAAGCAAACTTCTTCACTTGTTTCACTTGTCTTCCCAATGTTCATTGCTTTGGTTGAGTGGGGCGCCAGTAACATCTCCATTTGTTAGAAATGAGGTTCATCGTTGTTACTGTTTTTGGCATATCAAAATAATCATAATATTCACTCTGTGTTAAACTTTGGTTGATTATTCCCACGCATTATCTTATTTAGCTATCACAACTAAATTTACGGTAAAGGCCATATTTGAATTCTCATTTCCTAAACAATCAAATGGATAGGATCATTGAGTTAATCCAACCAATGTCAAACTGTATTATTAAAATAAGTTATTTACTGGTAGGACACCATACAGGAGCACAGTCTTCAGAAAAGAATGTCATCATATCAGAAGTAATATTTCTATATCCACAAGAGATATGGGAAGACTCAGAATAACAGCAATATACCAGACCTTTATGCAATGTCTATTGTGCCATGGAATTTGCATGGATTCTCCATTATCATATCAAAGATATGCCCTCATCTAAGCTGATACTGAAAAAAATTCTCTTGTTTTCTAATTATATAGTTAATGGCAAAGTTAACATTTCAATCCATGTATGAGAGCCTTTCACCTTTCTACAGCAATGACATGAGAGGCTATTAGACCTGAGGACATCTTGGACATCCTCTCTGCCACTTCTCACCCTCTTCTTTGAGGATGCCAAGGCTGTAGAAATCCTGTATCTTTCTTCATAGGTAGAACTTATGTTCAAAACAAACATGCCCATCTGCTAGCTCATTTCTGACTCCATCCTGTGTTCTGTTCCAGGAAACTCACAAGTTAGTTGAACAAACACAACCAAGAAGCAACACAAGATAACATGTATTGCATTCTGTAAGCTGTGCAAAAAGTTCATTATTTTCTAGAACTAATGAGGCTGGAGGAGTCAGTCAGGGTAGGAGAGACAGATGGTGAAAGCCTCTCCACTCTAGGATACATATGGATATATGTAAAAATAAAAGCACACTTTTAGGGTCAGGCAACAGAATTGAGGTTGTCAAGAGATTCAGAAGGTAATGGACTGAAGGCTCCAACGGTCTATAGTCTTTGGTCTTGGGCATAATGTGATCACATCTATATGTGATCACATTCTAAAGCACATCGATACTTATACTTTTGTAAAACCAATGCTGCCACAATAAAGAAATAATAAGTTAAACAAAATAAGCCTGGTAGAATATCCTTAAAAATGCACAGCCCCACATTGGGAACTGAAAGATTGGAATCAGAAGTCTGCATTGCTAGACATTTGATTCTCAGGCAAGCACTAAAATTCAATATATTCAAAATAGGAAACTGATGAATATGAAGGGCAGTAACAAGACTGAGTGTGAAAATGAAAAGCACATAACAAAACTAGGGAAACTTTGGGGCTGGAGAGATCATGCAAGTGTAAAACATTTTGTCCTGCATGCACCCCCCATTTGACCCCTAGCTCAGGAATGATCCCTGAGCACAGAGCTTGGAGTAATCCCAGAATACAGAGTCAGGAATAAGCCTTGAGCACATCTGTGTGGCTCAAGAACCAAAAAAGAAAGAAGAAAAGAAACTAGAAAACTAGACAAAATATTTTTATGTGCTATAATAAACAAGGAGGCAAAACTGAATGAGAGCTCCATGAGGAAGTGATTTCAACCAGTGAGAACATGAAATGACAAAAGACAGCAAAGTCCATACAAGAGGAGGAACGTTAGAGAATCATTTCTAATGGTAAGCCCACATGAGTGAAATCGATGGAAGGGAGAAGATGAAGGCTCTGGGCAGGATGAGCATCAGAGAGATGGATCAGCCCCTCAGATACTGCAGCACCCACCTACTCACAGCTATCACTATCACTATCTTCCCGTTAATCATCTATGTGCTAGAGCGGGCACCAGTAATATCTCCATATGTCCTGTCTCATGCTAGTAGAACCCAAAGGCATCCGCTTGCTCCAGGAACATAAAGAGCCTCAAACAATTATATTAGGTCACGGGAATGACCAAATATAAATGTTACTGGTAATTGGCATATCAAATACTACACGAGCAGCTTGCCAGGCTTGCCGTGCGGGTGGCATACTGTTGTAGTCACCTTTAAATAAAACATTTCTTGATGAACCGTGCGGCAGCTAGGCGGCCCTCGCGAGCCGGGCTGTGATAGTCTGGTCTGTGAGCATCTAACTCACAGCTAGATGCTAATAAACACTGCTTTGGTTGTGCCCCAAGACAAAGTTAAAAGCTCTTTATGAAACTTAAAGTCATAAAAGATATAAAGTGCTTCTTTCAGCAACTCCTATGTGAAAAGAGGAGAGGCCAAACCTCACATTCCTTATGGTAGTCCTGAAAAGGACCTTTTAAAAGGACACACATTAGAAAATGTTTGGCGGATACTTGATCTCCCTCAAACTGGGAGGCCCTCGGTTCGGCTCAGGCAAGGTTGATTATTGAATTCTTCTTCAGCAGTTTTCTTCATACAGCTTCATGTTTGCCCAAAGACAAAACACTAAAAAACTAATACTAGATATTCAGAAAAGCATTTTCTGAGAATCTTAAAATGCTCCCACCAGCATCCTGTAAAAACTCTTTTGCAGTTGTAGGAAAGACAAGGCACTGAAGTCGGCTATTAAGGAACTCTAGCCTGCAATGTGTGAGCTTGCCAAAAGAAGAGGGGACACTTATAAGAAAGAGTACAATTCAAATCATTTCTATTGTACCAGATCTATCTCCAATAACTTTCTAGTTTTTTTTTTTACCTAGCTAGAGGAGCTAAATCTTTTGCAATTTTTGCTATTAACGTGTGAAAAATAGTGGCAGGACACCACAGCCCATGTAATGTTTAAGATGCAATTTGAAATGAAAACTGAGATGCAAAAGGCTAACCAACTAAAGTGATTCAAAGTGCATGTTTGCTTAACTAATTGCACACTGTAACTGAGCACTCCAGACACATAGAAAGGTCTTGGTTAAAAAATATGATGGATTTTAATTGTACTGTAAAATCTAGTTTACTAACCAGAATATAAGCAAAGGCAATGGATTGGCTTTGTTACTTTATGAACGTTGCACTTTTTAGAAGTTGACTTTATATATAAGAAAAAAAATGGTACCTTGCAGCTTGCATTGACAATGCATTGGGCACAGTATGGATAAGTATTGTTTCACAAGCCCTCAGTGCAGCGTGCACACATATTAGGGCGCCGTGACCCTTTCCTGAACAATGTGGTATAGACGCCTCATCTGTTACTTTTCTGTCTGACTCCCAGCTGTAGCATTCAGGGGTTCTATAGGAAAGATCTCACTACGCACAAAGAGAATGCTTTTTACCCCAGCAGATGTTTGTAGTAAATATATTCTATTAAGCGGTATAAAATTTATCATATGTTTATAAAATAGTTTTCAAAATACCTCCAGCCACAACCATTGAGTCAAGAGCTGGGAAGAGCTCTAATGATTATGGTTGCAGCCCAAATTGCAGCCCAAATTGCTTTCATATGAAATTAAATAATCATTATTCTTTTAATGATGTTAGAAAAAATACTGACCAAATTATAAAAAAATAGTTTATAACATTTATAACATTAGAAAGTAGAAACTATTGGTAGCTTGTTTATCTATTTATTTGGGTTATTTGTAATAGCTGTGCTCAGGGTTTGTTCAGAGATCTGGGTTTTGTTCAGAGATCACTTCTGGTTGTGCTTGGGGGACGATGTGTGGTGTTAGGAATCAAACACAGTCAGATACATCCTAGGCAAGCACCTTACCCGCTTATACGACCTCTCCCAGCTCTACTGAGAGTTTTTATTTTGGATAGTACCATATAAAAATTGGATATTAAAAGAGAACTTCCTTTTCCTTGTGTGTGTATATGTGTGTGTTTGGGTCACACCAGGTGGGGTACAAGCCCTGCTCCTGGCTCTATGCTCAGGGTCTACTCCTGTCAGCACTTGGGGACTGTATCAAATCCAGGCCCATCCTGTGTAAAATAACAATCTCACCCGCTGAGTTCTCGCCTTCCCTGGAAGTGCTCTGAGTCAGAATGGGTTGAATAGTTGTTATAGCCTAGTTTAGTTACAAAGGTAATAGAAACAGATATATGTAGATGAGAGTATGGGATAGATATCCTGGAGGTCTACCAAACAATACTCGTCAGGGATTGAGGATTAAAATTGGGGTTTCAGCTTGGATTAATGACCGTACAGTGTGTTGTGAACCAATGAAACTGTGAGGTGAGAAAGGATCAGCGGTGGATTGTTATTTGCACTTTGGTAGCAGTGCAGTACAGTAATTTTGAATAATATAAAAATCTTTAGCAGTGCCAGAGTGGTAGTACAGCAGGTAGGGGTGTATGCCTTGCATGCAGCTGACCTGGGTTCGATCCCCAGCATTCCATTTGGTCCCCCAGCACTAACAGGAGTAATTCCTGAAGGCAGAACTAGGAGTAATTCCTGAGCATAGCCGGGTTTGACTCAAAAATCCAAAACAACAACAACAAAAAAAAACTAGCACCACTGCAACCATGTTACTAAAAATTATATTATTTAATTAAATAAATATTGAGCATAGAAGCTGTCATAGCATTTTGTTTTCTCAGTGAGTACTTCGCTAACTAATATTTCATGGCAAATATTATGATGTTTTTCATATTAATTTCATAGGTTTTAGGGGTTCGGGAGCTTTGTGGTTTTGTTATTTTTTTTCCCTTTAGGCAGATTTTTGTTCCATGAAATTCTTGTTCAGCATATCTTATTTTATCAATATTTCTAATCATTTTTGGCTAAATTTCTAAGTAAAAGTATCATAAAAATTTTAAGAAATAATTTAGAGTTCAAAAAATTTAAGTCTACAATTTATGGTTTTCGTTTTAACACTTTTTTACATTTTAGATATTTTTAAAAGATACTTGGTTGTTGCAGGACACCTAAAAGCCTAGGCCTCTGCATCTGCCCTGGATAGCCTCCCTGCAAGTCACTTCATAGATAGGGGGGAGTCTGAATGTGGCAGTCTTATCTGACCATGTATTCTGTACTGGCTGGTATAAATATTCTCTCATGCTACCACAAGTATCGTGGGACTAGCTAGATCTTACCAGCATATTTGCCTGGCCATGTTGGATCTCTAAGTAATTAGACCAGTGAGAAATGCTGTTTGCCTCCAAACAAGCAAGCATGGCTCCCTGATAACTCAAAGGCAACTAAAATACAAAACTACCGTGAAGTAGACGAGACTCTTGTGAAGGCTTGGAGAAATATTTAACTGGCATTAGTATTAGTCTTGGGTACAGAGACATGCCATCTCAGAAACCCCCTTCTCTACCCTATAAAGGCAATTCCAGGCAGATCTTGGCTCAAGACATTAGGTGAGGGTGCTGGGAGAAATCACCTGAGGGCATTTGACCCTCCCTGCCAGGGGAAGTTACATTTAGCTTATAGCTTCTCCCAGCTCTGCTAGGAGGCTTTGAATTAGCTCTGGGTCCTTGTAAACAGCCAGATGATCTCCTGAAGTTGCTACATTTCTATAGGGCTATTTTCCTGTTTTCATCTCTAGATAGCCCAGCCCATTTTGGGCTGGGCTGGGGAGTTTGGGTGGATTTTGAGCTATAAAAATAAGCTGCAAAGAAAAAAAGCAGCTCTCTTTTTTCCCCCTTTTGCCATTTCGGCTTCCCCTTGGTGTTTTGCTTCTCCGTCCCTCTCCATTCTCTGTTGGGTCCCAACACGTGGTGGCAGCCATTTTGGCCTATGCCTGGCTGGGGCCTAGCTGGGAACCCAGAGTTCAGAGGTTTTCCCCTGCTCTTGGATTGTATATTGGAACCTGTGATAGTAAAGTCCTTTTAAAACTGCATCGGATTCCTGAGTCTTCATCCATTCCCCGCTGGCTTCAGAGATAGAATGAACTCGCTTCCCGGTACTGTCGGGGACCCCGCAGCGCTCCCCTGACACTTGGTATGGGAAAATGAAAAGGAATAAAGAATTTATTTCAAATTACCATTCTAAAACTTATCTTTCCCTTTAAATTCTAGAAGAAATGAGAGAATTAATGGTGCCCATACATGAACTAACACTTGATTCTAGAATGTGTAGAAGAAAGCGTGTTTTTTGCTTTTGATTTATAATTTCCCCCCTAAACAGTTTATATATTGTCACTGTCACTGTCACTGTCTTCCCATTGTTCATCGATTTGCTCAAGTGGACACTAGTAATATCTCCATTAGTCCTGTCACAAGCAAGTGCAACCCAAGGGCATCTACTTGCTACAGGGACAGGAGGAGCCCGAAACCATTCTTCAGGTTATGGAATTGAGGTTCATAATAGTTACTAGTCTTTGGCATAAAAAGTAAATAAAACACAGTAGCTTGCCAGGCTTTACCATGTAGGTGTTATAGTCTCAGTAGAAGGCTCTCAACCAGAGCATTTACTGATGAAACTTAAAGGGGGGAAGATCATGTTTTCTCTTGGATGGAGCTCTGAGGAACTATGGAGTCTGGATGTTGAGAATGACTAACTGCATGACGTGTGGTTTGCTCAGGCTTCTTGCCAGGCTTATTGGTATCAGTTAAAACATGTCTATAACTGTTTACTATGTATAAATGTGAAAGAAATTGGAAAGAGCCTTATGCAAAATTCAGTATCTTATAAAAATATTGTGCGGCTGCGCGCCAAGGGACATGTGTGGGTCTGGTTTGGGTGGGTCTCTCTCTTCCCGGGCAACTGGCATGGAGGTGGAAGAAAGGGCAGGGCCCAAAACTCCACTCCGAAGTTCGGCCAGCATGGTCTCTCCCCTGCTCATGAGAGCAAACCCTTGGAGCAATGTTGGACTTGGCCAGGGAATGGCCGAGCCCCTTACCGAGAGGGCAGCTCCATGGGTTGCTATATATATTTATATATTATAAATTATAGATTATATATTATGAATCATATAATTATAAATTCATAATTTATAATATCTAAATTATATATTTATATAATTATAAATTATAATTATTTATAATTATATAGTTATAATTATAAATTTATAATTTATAAATTTTAAACTTTAAATTATATATTATATATTGTATATTATATATTATATATTATATTATATATTATGTATTATGTATTATGTATTATGTATTATATATTATATATTATATATTATATATTATATATTATGTATTATACACTATGTATTATACACTATGTATTATATATTATATATTATATAATGTATTTTATATATTACTTAAAAAATAACCAGATCTCTTCATATGAAACAAAATACATTGTTCACAGATGCCTTCCAAATCTCCATAAAGTAATTTTAAAATACTAAGATCCTTACTGCTATGAAAAAACATGACTATTTCCACTGTTTTATCAAATGCTATATTTGCCATATTCAAATTCAGTTTAAACATAACTGTGTATAAGAGGGCTCAGATTATGGCACCTTGAAAATATTCTACAGCTGTATCACTGATGATAGAGACATGGGGCAAAGCTGCTACTATCCCTGTGCCCAGCCGCTCACGAGGCACCCAGGAGGGATGGTGGGTTCTAGCCCTGGCCCGCCACCCTGGCAGAGCCTTGCAACAAGCCAGACAACCCCCGCTCCATGAGGGCCTCCATTTTCCATATCCGGATTTCCCTCACATCAGAACTCCACCCAGCAGACCAGCCTATCACAGCCCAGCTCATCAAGATCCACCCTGCAGCAGCCTTTTTTTAAATCCGGTTCAGGTATGCTGACCCAGAGACATGGGGCAGAGCTGCTACTGGCTCTCCCTATGCCCAGTCGCCTCACGAGGCGCCCAGGAGGAATGGCGGGTTCTAGCCCTGGCCCACCACCCCAGCAGAGCCTTGCAACAAGCCAGAAGACTCCCAACTCCATGAGGGCCTCCATTTTCCACATCCAGACTTCCCTCTAGTCAGAACTCCACCCAGCAGACCAGCCTATCACAGCCCGGCTCATCGAGATCCACCCTGCATCAGTCTTTTTTTAAATCTGGCTCAGGTATGCTGACCCAGAGATTCAAAGACATGGGACAGAGCTGCTACTGGCTCTCCCTGTGCCCAGCTACTCACGAGGCACCCAGGAGGGGGTGGTGGGTTCTAGCCCTGTCCCGCCACCCCAGCAGAGCCTTGCAACAAGCCAGACAACTACCTGCTCCAGAAGGGTCTCCATTTTCCACATCCGGACTTCCCTCGTCAGAACTCCACCTAGCAGACCAGCCTATCACAGCCCAGCTCATCAATAAATGCTGGAATTAGAGATGACTACAAGAGTATGCTACCCGCACGGCAGAGCCTGGCAAGCTACCCGTGTCGTATTTGATATGGCCAAATGCCAGTAACAATTTTAGACCTCATTCCCATGACCTGATGCAATGGTTTGAGGCTCTTTATGTTCCTGGAGCAAGCAGGTGCCTTTGGGCTCTACTAGCATGAGACAGGACATATGGAGATGTTACTGGTGCCCG
>JAJIBD010026011.1:65000-142240 GCA_021461705.1 Cryptotis parvus | reverse complement strand
CTCTGTCCACAGCAGCCCATAGAGGGGCAGTGGCCGGGAGGACTTAAAGTGTTCATGTAGGGATCCTTTAGCTCTCCAGGGAACTTATTAGAGAAATCGGAGTCAGTGCAGGGAGGGCGGGATCTTAAATCAACGTGACAGGATTCCAGTAATCCCACTGTCAAGAAATGACAGGTTCAATAATAAAACTCCTGGGTACCTAGAATGTTTTAGTTTTGTGTAGATTTTAGAGATTTTGCTTTTTTGGACCACACCCAGCTGTGCTCAGGGCTTTCTCCTGGTTCTGCACTCAGGGATCACTCCTGGTGGTGCTCTGGGAGCCAAAAGAGATGCCAAGGAATTGAACCTGGGTAGACCACATCCAAGGCAAGCACCTTACCCGTCTTACTCTCTTCTTGGCCTCTAATGTAGATTTTTCTGGGGCCAGAGTGATAGCTCAGCGGATAGGGCGTTTGCCTTGCACGTGGCTGGCCCATGCTGGTCCGGGTTTGATCCCCGGCATCCCATATGGTCCCCCGAGCACCGCCAGGAGTGATTCCTGAGTGCAGAGCCAGGAGAAACCACTGAGCATTGCCGGGTGTGACCCAAAAAGCAAAAAAAAAAAAATATATATATATATATATATGAAAATTTTCTGGGTAACAACTGTGCACCATAAAATGAGAATTTTTGATTATAATATTAAAATAATCATTGGTATAAATGTGTATTCTCCAGGATTACAGATGGTATGACAGCTAAGAGCCCTGGAATGTGTAGAGAATAGTTATACAAGTCTTGTGTGGATACATTCTTGTTGTGAAATATTTAGACGTTTACACAGCAGAAAGTCCCTCTCCCTCCCATTCCTTTCCCCAGAGGTAACCACTGTCAACAGTTTGTGAGGCTCTTTTGGTGATTTTTCTAAACATTTACACACACATATATGTGTATATGCACACTTACCTTTTCCCATAAATGAGACCATACATCACATTAGGTAATGTTTTCAGCTGGCTAGTACATGTCTTAGGGATATTCTTATAGGAGTGCACAAAGGTTTTCCGTGTTGCTTTTAACATGAGCACCGTGTTGCTTTATACGGGTGTGCCTGCTTGTGTGAGCTGCTCACTGACTGGTCGGCATTAGAACTGTTTTCAGTGTGCTGACAAACGATGCCCAACAAGTCTCGGGGCACGTATGGTTCTGGTCATGCACTCTCAGATGATAGAGTCCTGGAGGCAGATGCAGAGTCTGTGGCAAAAGCTCAGGCTATCTCGATTTCTTTCACTTCATTTCTACATTTGTTTATTGTGCAGTAAGTCTGACTCTGTTCATGTCTGTATGTATCTCTATGGTTCCTGATGCGGTGGCATGTTAAAATTTAGCTGAGGGGCTCTGTTTGCAGTGGTGGTAGTGACTGTCTTTGCTTCTGTTTGGGGGCTCGTGGTGCTCAGGGTTTATTTCTGGGTCAGTGCTTGGGGTTGCTCCTGCAGTACTCAGTGGACCAAGGAGTGCTGGGACCGAGCCTGGGCTCCTGCATGACAGCATGTTCTCCAGCATTTTGAGCCAATACTC
Organism: Cryptotis parvus; assembly: GCA_021461705.1. Taxonomy (NCBI): domain Eukaryota; kingdom Metazoa; phylum Chordata; class Mammalia; order Eulipotyphla; family Soricidae; genus Cryptotis; species Cryptotis parvus. Next base: position 140,683 of record JAJIBD010026011.1, on the reverse strand, counting down.
TCAAAAATCGGACTTTTTTTTTTCTTTTTTTGGTCACACCCTACAATGCTCAGGAGCTATTCCTGGCTTTTCACTCAGGAATTACTCCTAGCAGTGCTCGGGGACCATATATGGGATGCCAAGAATTACTCCTGGCTCTTCACTTGATCACTTGATCACATGAATCCCGTTATTCATCGATTTGCTCGAGCGGGCACCAGTAACATTTCCATTGGACCCTATCACGTGCCAATGTAGCCCAATGGCATCTGGTTGATTCAGGAATATGAAGAGCCTCAAACCATTCCTTCAGGGTCTTGACAAGGAAGTCTGACCATCTTGGGGTGGGCGGCCACATGATCTTTTGACATCCCGTGGGATCCAGTGGGTAACCGCTCTAGTCCAGCGGTCATCTCCAAATCGCATTACATGTCCAGCCCACTGGCTGACTCCTCTCCATTCCTGGCTCTTCACTCAGGAATTATTTATTCCTAGTGGTGCTCAGTGACCATATATGGGATGCCAAGGATTGAACTCAGGTTGGCCACATGCAAGGCAAACGCCCTACCTATTGTGCTATCGCTCCATCCCCAAAATCAGAGTCTCTTAAAAGGATGTATGCCTGAGAGGGCAGGTCTGTGGAGCACATGCTTTGTATGTGTGAGGCCCTGACTGAATTGACGTGTGCCTAGGCCAGAGTCCACTTAATTAGATTTAGGAATAGGCCTCTCTGGATTTCCTTCCTCCCTTCCTTTGTCTTTTCCTTCTTCCTTTTCTTCCTTTTTTCCTCCCTGCCTGCCCCCCATTCCTTTAATCCTCCCTCCCTCCTTTTTTGGGGTGGGGGATCACACCCTGTGGCTCAGGGCTTACTTCTTTTTTTTTTAGATATTTTATTACACCACCATGTGATATACAATTACAAAGATGTTCATGTTTGGGTTTCCGTCATACAGTGTTCCAGCACCCATCCCTCTACCAGTGCCCATTTCCCACCACCAATGTCCCCATTTCCCTCCCCCCCTAGCCTGCCTCTATGGCAAGTTCTTTATCTCTTCTCTCTCTCTCTTTCTTTTTTTTTTTTAATTTTTTTATTCTTTATTATACCACCGTGAGACATACAATCACAAAGGTGCAATTGGTTCTTGGTAATACAGTATTCCAGCACCCATCCCTCCACCAGTACCCCATTTCCACCACCAATGTACTCCACCCCCTCCCACTCACCCCCAGGCTGCCTTAATAGCAGGTAGCCCTGCTTCCTCTCTTTCTCTCTATCTCTGCATCTCTCTCCCTCTTCTTTTACACATTGTGGCTAGCCCTGCAGATATTTATTTATTTATTTATTTATTTATTCCACCTTTTCTCCTTTTTTTTTAATTGAAGGATGCTCATGTGGAGTCCTGGCTCCACAGGGTTCCAAGATGCACCCTCCACCCGAACCCATCTCCCATCACCAACGCCCTGTCTCCCTCCCCTCCCGAATCCCAATCACCTGGCGGGCTCTATATGTCATCTCCTTCCTCTGTATATCTCCCTCTCAGCAAACCCTCCTGCTGTTCAAGGGAATGCAGTGTACCAAAAAACATCATTGTTTCACCACCCTAGTGGCCCGCGGCCGCCTTCCGGCCCTGGGCTCAAACCGGCTTTGCTGGTCCTCTGGTCGTGGGACATTTTCCCAGCGTCTGGACAATGAAAATGGTGGCTAGCGTGGTGGACGAGTCCCATCCGGCTGCTTCCAGGGACCCTCCGGAGGCGACGGGCCCACTCCCAAAGCCCATCTGCCCTCCTCGGGGTTCCATAGTCAGCTGAGGCCCGGCGCGAGCCAGGCTCCCGCCTCCCGAGCCGTCTGCAAGACTCTGGATGCCGGGCCCCGTCAGCGGCTCCTGGGCGGGAAACCGGGCTAGTCACGATGGAGGGGAAGGGGGTGACCGCGCCTCCGTCTGACGACTTCCCAGTGCTTCCCGCCTCTTGGAGCCGCCTACTTGGGCTCAAACCGGCTTTGCTGGTCCTCTGGTCGTGGGACATTTTCCCAGTGTCTGGACAATGAAAATGGTGGCTAGCGTGGTGGACGAGTCCCATCCGGCTGCTTCCGGGACCCTCCGGAGGCGACGGGCCCACTCCCAAAGCCCATCTGCCCTCCTCGGGGTTCCATAGTCAGCTGAGGCCCGGCGCGAGCCAGGCTCCCGCCTCCCGAGCCGTCTGCAAGACTCTGGATGCCGGGCCCGTCAGCGGCTCCTGGCCGGGAAACCGGGCTAGTCACGATGGAGGGGGAAGGGGTGACCCGCGCCTCCGTCTGACGACTTCCCAGTGCTTCCCGCCTCTTGGAGCCGCCTACTTGGGCTCGAACCGGCTTTGCTGGTCCTCTGGTCGTGGGACATTCTCCCAGCGTCTGGACAGTGAAAATGGTGGCTAGCGTGGTGGACGAGTCCCATCCGGCTTCAGCAGTGATTTCTAATGTGACATTATAGTTCCCAATTCCCCATCAACCTCCCCAGTTTGTTACAACTACAATGATCATTATGTTGTACAGATGTGAAAGATCCTGGGAAGGACCTGTCCCAGCCTACTTCATTATCCAAGACTCTTGCGTGGCTGCACACTGTTCTTCCTATGTCAGACCATCCACCATCCAGGGCCCACAGGTCAGAGCCCTGGGGGGGTGTAGACAAGCCTATCTCCTGTCTGCCACCTGCCAATGCAGCTGGGCACTGCAGCCACACCTGCAACACCTCGAGGGGCAGGTGGCCCTCTCTCTCTCTTTTCTCTTCTCTTACACATTGTGGATTGCAATACATACATTTAGAGATTGACTACACTAAGAGATCATTCCTTTTTTTCCTGGAGGTGCTTGGAGGACCCTTTGGTGCACTGGGGAGCAAACCTGGATGGAGCATGAAGCCTGACCCCTGCACTATCTCCCTAACCCTGTTTAGCAATTTTAATTAACTGCAACATTTTACTTTTTAAAATCTCAAATTAAAACTTTATACCTGGCGCATATGCTGCCCGAGCCCACGTGGGCAAGCACTGTGGTACCCGAGCACATGTGGCGCCGGCATCTCCACTCTTGAAATTTGTGCTCTGTCTCTGTCTCTGTCTGTCTGTCTATCTCTCTCTCTTGCTCTCTTGCTCTCTCTCCTTCTTCCCCTTCCTAAAACCTCCAAAATAAAATCTGTTTTACTTAAAAAAAAAAACAACATAGAACTTTACACCTTCAATTTAAGGCTCTAAGCAAGGTAGGCAAGGAAAAGTTGTGCTTATTTTTCAGTCCGGGAAACTGCTGGGATGACATGACTCCTCTCCATTTTAATGTGCTTAGAAAGCACTCTGGGGTGTTTCCTTTTCTGTTTTCTCCCACTGATCACCCGCCTACCTTCTGATGAGGTTGTGGTTGCAGTGACTGGGGGCTCACACATGCCCTGGGGTGTCACACATGCCTCCTTGTGCCATTTGTGCATTTAGCTGCAAGGCTAAATGCACTTCCTTTACTAGTGTCCTTGTGTACCTTCTTACCGTGCTCCCCAGGGATGGCTGCAGTGCTCACACATGTGCTGCAGGGTTCAAGTCCCTGGCAACGGGGTCACACACCTGGCTGCAGGCATCACAGATAGCATGAAACAACTCAGGGATTGATCCCGTGTCCCAGTGCTTGCAAGCGAAGGCTCTTGAACCACTCGGCTGTCCCCCCTCCCAGTCCTCTAGAGGGTTTTCGAGATGGTTGAGATCCACTTAGTAGCCTGGGCTGACACCCAAGAGCCTGCACTTCTAACAGGCACTTTGGTGACACTGACATCACCTTGACTGGGCATGTCAGGGTCACACTCAATAAGCACCTTCATAGAAGATGGCGAGCTGGATGCAATGGAGAGCCCAGTCCAATGGAAGATAGTGGCTGCTGTCCAAATGACCAATACTTGGTAGAACAAAGAAGGGAGAGCAAGGAGAAGAGGAGAAAGAATGGAAGGCTCACAAGCCCTCCATCTGCCCAAGCCAGACACACACGGATGGAACTGGACGCCAGTGCCTGACCCAGCACGTGTCCAGGGAGTGAAAGAGCACATGCCTTGTAGGAGTGGGGCCCTGGGTTCAGTCTGCCCCAGCTTCTGTGTCTGGATGCGATTCCCCACACCACAACAAAGTGTGAGGGACAACCTACCACAACAATAACGATAAGCAAAAGCAAGTTCCAAAGCACTAAGCCTCCTGGCTTCCTGCCAGCAGTGACCTGGCCTGACAGGTTTGTAGGTCTCTGATTCTGACTTTCTTTGGCGGGTTCCTTTGGGGCTCAAGACACTTTCTCCCACCTGCTACTGCCTGATCCTCCAGGAGAGCCAGAGGCTCTGGCTCTGAACTTGTGTCCAAGCATTATTCAGTTCTTATCCGGAGGAGACTCCGCGGCCTGCTGTGGGTCCTATTTTTTTTTTTTTTTTTTTGCTTTTTGGGTCACACCCGGCAACATTCAGGGGTTACTCCTGGCTCTGCACTCAGGAATTACTCCTGGCGGAGCTTGGGGAACCATATGGGATGCCGGGGATTGAACCGGGTTGGCCGCATACAAGGCAAACGCCCTCCCCACTGTGCTATTGCTCCGCCCCTGCTGCGGGTTCTCATGCCCGTTGCTCTGCCATCTCCAGGCGGCACCTTCACGGACGGCAGGACTGTCCTCTTTGTCACTAGTTTTCATCTCACTCTTCTTGATTTACATAAGATAAAAATAATGAACATGGAAACCAATTATTTTGATTCTTCATTAGTATTTAAAAATTTCTTTAACTTCATCAAGATCTGTAACACTTCAATGGCTCACTTGCTTCACATTTCTTAACTGATCATGCCCATCGCAAAGAGGAAACTATGTGTATCTGTAAGTTATATATTTTAAAAATTAACATTATTTTGGTCTTTTTATCTTTTGGTATAAAAGAGCTGGAAGAAACAATAAACTAAAGGCTTTTTTCCCCCCTTTATGAGTCACATCCCAGTCACACTCCTAGCTATGCTCAGGGGTTACTCCTGGCTCTGCACTCAGAAAGTACTCCTGGTGATGCTTGGCAAACCATATAGGATGCCGGAGATTGAACCTGGGTCAGACGCCGCAAGGTAAACACCCTCCCTGCTGTCTATTGCTCTGGCCCCAAAGATATTATTTTAACAGGCTTCTCCTTTTATTTTTTTTTAAACACTGGCTACCAGAATGGATCTATGATTTCTATGAGCTAAGTATGAGCTCTAAGAAATGCTGGTGGGGAGGACTTGGAGGCAGAAGGTGAGCCATGGGGAGGGCACGGCTTGGAGGGGGGAGGGGCTGGCCTGGAGATGCTTCCAGGTACCTCTCCCAGTAGGTCTGTAACTCTCACCAGGGCCATAATTTTAGCCCTTTTTTCTTACACAATACTCTCGTTATCCATCTTCCCCAGCACATTAGACAGAACTTTTTTTTTTTGCCACATTGTCCTGACATCAGTGCAGTGCCTCACAGGGAGGCCATTAAATACCGATCAAATGCATGAACACACCAATATATCCTGAGAAAAGTCATGGAGGTAGTATGTTTGTAGATAAGGGAAGGTTAATGTTAAAAAAAAAGTTGGGGCCGGAACGATAGTTCTGCAGGTAGGGCATTCGCCTTACACCTGGCTGACCCAGGTTAGATTCCCCCGGCATTCCATATGGTTCCTGAGCACTGCCAGGAGTAATTCCCTTAGTGCAGAGCCAGGAATAACCCCTGAGCATTGCCGGGTGTGACCCAAAAAGCAAAAAAAAAAAAAAAAAAAAAAGCTGGGAAAAATAAAAAGGTTGGAGCTTGAATGATAGTACAGCAGGGAAGGTGCTTGCCTTGTATACAGCCAATCTGGGTTTAATCCTAGGACTGTATATGATCCACCAAACCCTGCCAGGAGTGATCCCTGAATACAAAGCCAGGGAGTATGTTCTGAGAACTGCCAGGTATGACCCAAACCACCTACACCTTAAAAAAAATTCTGAAGATTTTTTTTTTTTTTTTTGCTTTTTGGGTCACACCGGCAGTGCTCAGGGGTTATTTCTATTCCTAGCTCTACACTCAGGAATTATTCCTGGCAGTGCTTGGGGATCATATGGGATGCTGCGGATCGAACCCTGGTTGGCCGCATGCAAGGCAAACACCCTCCACCCCGTGCTATCGCCTCCAGTTCTTTGCCCAACTTAGCTGCAAATGATCTTCCTTCCTTCCTTCCTTCCTTCCTTCCTTCCTTCCTTTCTTCCTTCCTTCCTTCCCTTCACTCCCCTCCCTCCCTCCCTCCTTTCCTTCCTTCCTTCCTTCCTTCCTCCCTTCCCCTTCCTTCCTTCCTTCCTTCCTCCCTCCCTCCCTCCCCTCCTTCTTCCTTCTTCCTTCCTTCCTTCCTTCTTCCTTCCTTCCCTTCCTTCCCTTCCTTCCTTCCCTTCCTTCCCTTCCTTCCTTCCCTTCCTTTCTTCTTTTCTCTCTCTCTTCTTTCCTTTTTGGATCACACCCAGTAATACTCAGGGGTTACTCCTGGCTCTGTACTCAGGAATTACTCCTGGTGGTGCTTGAGAAACCATATGGGTGCCAGTGATCAAACTCAGGTTGACCTCAAGGCCGGCCATATGCAAGGCAAACACCTTACCTGCTGTGCTATGGCTCTAGGCTCACAAAAGAATGATTTCTGACTGGAAAAGCTGGCAACGTGTGGATGAAAATACACAGAACAGTTTCCCTCTAAATATATGTAACATTACTGCCTCATTTTCAGGGTGCTCCAACCCTGCCATTTCTACAGCAGACGGCTATGTTTTGAACCTGGATCTGCTGGGTGGCAAAGAATATGACATCAGAAAGCAATTATAGCATAATCAAGGAACTAAGACTACTCAGGGCTTATAAAATGCAGCCAACCCGCCATACATTGCAAGTGTTTTCAGGGGCCAGAGAGATAGCATGGGGGAATGAGGCACTTATCTTGCACGTGGCTCAATTTCCAGGACCACTTCTGGTCACCTGAGTCCCGCCAGAACTGACCCCCTGAACTCAGGGTCAGGAATAAGCCCTGAGCACTGCTGGGGTGGCCCCAAACAAAACAGAACAAAATCACTACTCTGTAGCCTGTGCCCAACCCAGGTTCAAGTCCCAGCACTGCTTGAGCCCATCAGCATCACAGGTACAGCTCTGGAGCCCCAGTACTTACCTCTGGGGTGGCCTAAGTCCCCCCAGCACCTCAGTGTCTGAGCAGCACGACATCCTCCAACCCTTGCACGGAATCGCCTGTGGGAGACCAAGAACTGTTAGTGGCCCCAGCCCCAAATCATTATTTTATTATGGTTTTTCCAACGGTTGCCTCCACATTCAGGTCAGCTCTGAACAGCAGGACACCACGTGCTTCTGTCTGAGGAATGAATTTTGGGAAGCTTAAATCTCTACCTCGGGAGTGCTTTGGAGGCCCTATTTCCTCTCTCTTTTTATTTAACTGTTGTTAGAAACTGCCCAATTTTGTGTTCACAAGAAGATTCTTTCAAATCTGTTTCATGGTAGGACTCCCGAGGGTGGTACTCAGAAGGCCAGGGGGCGACTCTGTGGGATACCCTGCCAGCCCAGCCAGGGGGTCTGTGAGGGTCTGGGATGCTGGGGCCAGAGGTGATCGAGGTCACCCAGTGGTGCTCAGGGTGAAACCACAGAGTGGTACGGAATGTAACCAGAGTTGGCTACATGTAAGGCATACATCTTAACCCCTGTACACTCTCTCTTGTCTCCAAAATAATAATAATAATTATTATTATTATTTTTTGCTTTTTGGGTCACACCCGGCAATGCTCAGGGGTTACCCCTGGCTCTGCACTCCAGGAATTACTCCTGGCGGTGCTCGGGGACCATATGGGATGCCGGGTATCGAACCCAGGCCGGCATGGGCCGGCGCGCTGCAAGGCAAACGCCCCTACCCGCTGGGATATCGCCTCCGGCCCCAAAATAATTATTTTTGCAATAAAACTTTGATTCCTTAGGGTACAAGTCTTACATCTGTTGGAAATATGTCCCCACTTACTATATTTCTATTAAAGCATTGCTACCTCTGTACCTATTCGTCTTTGAGGCTTTGTATCAATTTCTTTAGCAGACATTCTTAGAGAGAGATTGTGTGGTGAACTGGCATGCAAATTCTCCATTTTCTGATCGATTGCTTTATATCTTTAATTCCTTTTTATCGATATACTGAAGCTGAGCACACAATAAGTGTGCTCCAAATCTTTTATTCCAAGCCATCCTACTTTGGATGTTGCTACTTGCTCTCCCTGTGCCCCGCCGCCTCCAGGTGCCCAGGAGGGATGGCGGGTTCTAGCCCTGGCCCACCATCCCAGCAGAGCCTCGGCAACAAGCCAGACGACCCCCACTCCATGAGGGCCTCCATTTTCCACATCCGACTTCCCTCTCGCCAGAACTCCACCCAGCAGACCAGTCTATCACAGCCTGGCTCATCCAGATCCACCCTGCAGCAGTCTTTTTTTAAATCCGGCTCAGGTATGCTGATCCAGAGACTCACAGTCCTGGGGCAGAGCTGCTACTGGCTCTCTCTGTACCCAGCCGCTCATGAGGCACCCAGGAGGGATGGCAGGTTCTAGCTCTGGCCCGCCTCCCAAGCCAGACGACCTCCCCACTCCATGAGGGCCTCCATTTTCCACATCCGGACTTCCTCTCGTCAGAACTCCACCCAGCAGACCAGCCTATCACAGCCCAGCAAGCGGCCACATGGTTCATCAACAAATGCTGGATTTAGATATGACTACAAGAGTATGCTACCCGCAGGGCGGAGCCTGGCAAGCTACCCGTGTCGTATTTGATATGCCAAATACCAGTAACAATTTTAGATCTCATACCCATGACCTGATGGAATGGTTTGAGGCTCTTTATGTTCCTGGAGCAAGCAGATGCCCTTGGGCTCTACTAGCATTAGACAGGACATATGGAGATGTTACTGGGGCCGCTCGAGCCAATCGATGATGAATGGGAATACAGTGATCCTACTTTTATAGATCTTAATTTTTCTTTATGGCTTTTGAGATTGTGTCAGGAACTGGAAAGTGTCTTCTATCCTTAACACTATTCAAGTTTCCATTATTGGGGCCGGAGTGATAGTAGAGGGTAGGACATTTGCCTTGCATGTGGCTGACCTGGGTCCGAACTCTGACATCCCATACGGTCCCCCGAGCACCACCAGGAGTAATTCCTGGAGTGCAGAGCCCGTGTAACCCCTGAGGATGACTGGGGTTATGCTCCCAGACATGAAGAAAGTTTCCATTATTTTCTTGATTTCTTTTTTATAGTTTAAAATATAATAATATTGAGCTGGAGAGGTAGTACAGGGTTAAGGCATTTGCCTCCATGCGGCTGAACCCAGCTCTATCCCCAGCACTGCAGACGGTCCCCTTAGCATTACCACAAGTCATTCCTGAGCAGAGTCAGGAAGAGTCTCTGAACACTGTCAAGTGTGGCCCAGAAACCAAACAACATATATTTATTTATTTTTTTGTATGCCACCAACTCTAGTTTATTTATTTTTCAATTTATAATTTTATTACACCACCTTTAGATATACAATTACAAGATGCTCATGTTTGAGTTTTGGTTCTACAATGTTCCAACACCCATCCCTCCACCCGTGCCCATCTCCCATCACCAACGTCCCCACCTCCCTCCCCCCTCCTCCAGCCCACCTCCATGGCGGGTTCTGTATCTCTCTCCTTCCTTCCTTCCTTCCTTCCTTCCTTCCTTCCTTCCTTCCTTCCTTTCCTTCTTCCTCCCTCCCCCCCTCCCTCCCTCCCTCCCTCCCTCCCTCCTCTCCCCTCCCTCCCTCCCTCCCTCCCCTCCCTCCCTCCCTCCCTTCCTTCCTTCCCTTCCCTTCCTTCCTTCCGGTCTATCTCTTCCTCCCGCTTCCCTTTCCTACACATCGTGGAATGTAGTATATTCTAGGACATGATTGGTTCCACTAGTTTGATGGACTGCATGGCTGCAAGTGGCTGCGGGACTTGGGGGGCCTCATGGTCAGCTGAGCTAGGGGAAAGCTGGGTGCCAGCTCTTCCCGTTCAAACAACATATATTTAAATCCTAACTCTATCTGGAGTTTATCTGGTGACTTGGTGCAAAGAAGCAAAAAAAAAAAAAAACAAAACGTTTTTTTATTCCAAATGAATTTGACCTAATATGTGTGTGTGTGTGTATATATATATATATATATATATATATATTTTTTTTTTTTTTTTTTGCTTTTTGGGTAACACCCAGTGACACTCAGGGGTTACTCCTGGCTCTGCACTCAGGAATTACTCCTTGTGGTGCTCAGGGGACCATATGGGATGCCGGGAATTGAACCCGGGCCGGCACAGGCCGGCCACGTGCAAGGCAAACGCCCTACCCGCTGGGCTATCGCTCCGGCCCCAATTTGACCTAATAATTGACAGTAATGATAGGAAGATTGAAGAGCTGTGTTTGAAGATGTTATTTATAAGAGATGTTATATAGAAAAGAGTATGGTCAGAATTAAATACTGACCTACTGTCCTGAGAGGGCCTCCGAATGACCATCCGTCAATGGTGGCAAATGCAGGGTTCTTTCCCCGGACAGCTTCCCTTTACAGCCCGGCCCTCCCACATAACAGGTGAATTAAAAATCTATTGTCATCGCAATAGCGACCAACTAGAGTTCTGCATGTTCAGTAATTAGCAGAAGGCAGGCGTGCTAGACCAGAGATGTGGTTCAGACGCAGATGCCTCATAGATCATGGCGGCCCTGAGGCCCTTCCCGGACACTAGGTACAAAGTCAGATATTTTGGAAACTAAGCAACTCTAGGTTTATATTTATAGCAAGTAAACACACTAAATGTAAATGACTTGTGAAAGCTCTTTCTTGAGTTGCCTCCCAGGTTTATAGAAAATGTTCTATAAGTTAGAGAGAGACCCCAGGGTAGCAGCTGGATGGGAGGAAGAATGTATGAGAGGAGCTTCCATTTCTGGTTCCACCTATCCTGGCCACGGAGTGCAAGTCCTGCCGGTCTTCCCTTGCTTCCGCCCAGCTAACAAAGAAGTACTCTGGGAGCCAGGTACTAACCCTGTGGAAGACGGCGATTTAGCAATAGTCCAGTGGCTAGGGCGTTTGCCTTGCATGCGGCCTACCCAGGTTCGATCCCAGGCATCCCATATGGTCCCCTGAGCACCGCCAGGAGTAATCTCTGAGTATTGCCGGGTGTGACCCAAAAAAGAAAAAAAATAATAAATTCAGGCCAACGAGACAGCTCAATGGGCTAACCCGTGATTTGCATGTCTGAGGCACCATTTGATCCCTGGTACCACGTGGTCTGCTGTACACCACGTGGTCTGCTGTGTACCACATAGGAAGTGGCCCCCCCCCCCCCCTCCCACCTCCAGCACAGATCTAGGAGTAGCTCCTGAGCCTGTACAGCCAGCTTTGGCCCCCAAAACAAAGCCCACATCAACAAAACAAAGAATTCTGGATGAAAATCTTCCAGAGATCTGCGGTACAAGAACACACATCTAGTTCATAATACTATGCCATATACTTGGACTAAGTCAGTAACATTTACGCTATATGCCTTTTAGTCACAATTAAAGCAAAAGCTGACACTGCACTTTAGCCTACGGTTTTTAACCAATCAACAATATTCAAAGACCTATTCTGCACCAAATATCTTGTTATCTGGTTATACTCAGAGGGTATAATTGCTAGTGTGAAACCACCACCAAATGAATAGAAAAGGCAGAATCTTATGGAGTTTAGAACAGGCAAGTAATGCTACAGGCTTTATGGGGATAGAAATATTTATTAGGTACTTAAATAACTTTCAGAGCACTTTAATATTTATTTTCCTAAATCGGTCCTTTGAGTTGACCTGGGAAACATCCATCCCAGTTAATAGATGGGGAACAAACGCACAGAGGTTGTGATTTTTCCTGGTTTACACAGCAGACCTGGGAACTGGGACCCGCATCTTCTCTTATTCCTAGCAGGATTCATTTAAATTGGCACCAAAGATTTGTCTCCCCCCAATTTTCTATTAAAAGGTATGATCCAACTGTTGGGACACTGCAGTTAAGTTTGCTAAAATTAGAATCATTATTTCTTCTGTATTATTTCTTCTCTATCATCCTGACCCCCCCCCATCCCCCAATAACCTATTTTTTAGTGTGAAATAACTGATTGTTGTTTTCTTTCTCTTCACTGGATAGACAGACTGCACTCATACTGCAGTGGTGTAAGGATTAGCAAACGCATTTCACTGTGCTCAACAGGCGGCCCTTTCACCAAGGGCAGAGCCATGAAAGACATTCCTGACCCATCATGTCTGACATTTGTCTTTAAAGTCATAACACATGCAGAGTTGAGATAAGTCTGAGCTGACCCAGGTATGAAAGGGAGGATAGTAGAATATCGTCAATAACTTCAGATTTAAAAGCAGTTATCAGGACTAAGAATATAGACATTACACACAATATTAAAACAACAACAACAAAACACACACACACACACATCCTGAGAGTGTAGCAGATTAACTTTTACCCAGGCGTGCAGGGGCATTAGGGCTGCTCATACAATGCCACTATCTGATTGCCCGGGGTCAAGCTACTGTTTATCTTTGCCAGACAGAGCCTGTATCCTGAGCAAGGCACCTAAATCCTTGCATGTTTTTCACCAATGACTTTAAGGTACTACCAGCCCTGACATTCTTTCTACATAATCACTTAAACACTAGGAAAAATACAGAGAGAGAAAGAGAGAGAGATAGAAAGAAAGAAGGAAGAAAGAAGGAAAGAAGTAAAGAAAGAAGGAAAGAAGAAAAGAAAAAAGAAAAGGAAGGAAGGAAAGAAAGAAGGAAAGGAAAGAAAGAAGGAAAGAAGGAAAGAAAGAAGGAAAGGAAAGAAAGAAGGAAAGAAGGAAAGAAAGAAGGAAAGAAGAAAAGAAAAAGAAAAGAAAAAAGAAAAGAAAAAAGAAAAGAAAAAAAAAAAATAGTTTAAAGTAAAGAAAAGAAAGAAAAGAAAAGAAAAGGAAAGGAAAAGAGAAGAGAAGAGAAAAGAAGAAAAAAAAGAAAAGACAAGAAGAAAAGAAAAGGAAGGAAGGAAAGAAGGCAGGAGTAAAACAAAGAGGAGGTCCTGGTCAAGACCTTCGCTTTCGTTTAGGAGCCCGACACCTTGGTAACGCAGGGCAGTACTGCCCCCTACTGCTCAGTGTTGTAATTACCCGTTGGCTATATGGAAGAGATGGAGGTGATTGTTGCATTGCTTTCGTGTTTTTTCTTTTCTTTCTTTTTCTTGTTTTGGCTTTTTGGGGTCACACCTGGCAATGCTCAAGGGTTTCTCCTGACTCTGAACTCAGGAATTACTCCTGGCAGTGCTCGGGGACCATATGGGATGCTGGGGATCAAATCTGGGCCGGGCCGTACAAGGCAAACTCCCTACCCATTGTACTATTGCTGCAGCCCTGTCTTTAGTGTTTTTTTTTTAATTGAGTTGCTGTGAATTACAAAATTATTAACAATTGAATAATTGATGCCTGCCATAGACGCAGGAGGGGGAAAAATCATGGGACACTGGTGAAGGGAAATGGGCACTGGTGGAGGGATGGGTGCTGGAACACTCTATGACTGAAACCCAAATATGAACACTTTTGTAACTGTATATCTCACGGTGGCATAATAAAATATTAAAAAAATAATTGAATAATTGAGTTTCAGGCATAGTGTTCCAGCACTCTTCACCAGTGTCCACTTGCCTCTATTTCTCTCCCAACCCAGCCCAGCTGCCTTTATGGCAGGCACTTTCCTTTTTTCTTTTCTTCTCTTCCCTTTAGGCACTGTGGTTTACAATACTGTTGCTGACAGGCATATGAATTATACAGAAGAAGACACAGGCAGACTCTCCATGACATCGGGTGCTAGAGATACCTTTAGGGGAGGCAGTTACCACTGGCCAAGCAAATGGATGCAAAGGTAAACAAATTGAAATGCATGAAATAAATTAATAATTTAATGTGCCTCAAAGGAAGTGGAGGCCCAGAACACAAAGACAGCCCACAGACTGGGAGAAATTATTTGCCCACCACTCATCTGATAAAGGGCTGATATCCAAGAAATATAAAGTGTTGGCAGAACTTGACAAGAAATAAAAACACCCAACCCCATCAAAACACGGGGAGAAGAGAGATGAACAGAAACTTCCTCAAAGAAGAAATACATATGGTCAAGACTGTCACTGTATCACTGTCTTCCCGTTCATCATCGATTTGCTCGAGCGGGCCCCAGTAACATCTCCATATGACCTGTCTCATGCAAGTAGAGCCCGAGGGCACCTGCTTGCTCCAGGAACATAAAGAGCCTCAAACCATTCCATCAGGTCATGGGAATGAGGTCTATAATTGTTACTGGTATCTGGCATATCAAATACGACACGGGTAGCTTGCCAGGCTCTGCCGTGTGGGTAGCATACTCTTGTAGTCATCTCAAAATCCAGCATTTATTGATGAAGCGCGGCCGCTTGCAGCCGTGCGAGCCGGGCTGTGATAGGCTGGTCTGCTGGGTGGAGTTCTGACGAGGGGAAGTCCAGATGTGGAAAATGGAGGTCTTCATGGAGTGAGGGGTCGCTTGGCTTGTTGTGAGGCTCTGCTGGGGTGGCGGGCCAGACACATGTTAAAAAATACTCTAGGGGGGCCAGAGTAATAGTACCACGGGTAGGTGTTTGCCTTGCATGCAGCCGACCTGCATTTGTTCCCTGCATCCTACATGGTCTTCTGAATACCACCAGGAATAATTCCTGAGTGCAGAGCCAGAAGAAATCCCTGAGCATAGCCGGGTGTCACCCCAAAAACAAAGAAAGGAAGGAAGGAAGGAAGGAAGGAAGGAAGGAAAAGAAAGAAAGAGAGAGAAAGAAAAACTGCTCTATATCACATTCATCAGGGAAATGCAAAACAAAACAACTGCATTGCCTTTATTTTTTTTTCTTTTTGGGCCACACCTGGCGATGCTCAGGGGTTACTCCTGGCTCTTCACTCAGGAATTACTTCTGGCGGTGCTCAGGGGACCATATGGGATGCTGGGGATCAAACCCAGGTCGGCCTCATGCAAGGCAAATGCCCTACCCGCTGGACTATCGTTCTGGCCCCTAAAAACAGCTGCATTGCTTTTAAAGGATTCCTTTAGGAGTTTAAGAGAAATGTGTTCTTGGCAAAGACACTGACTTTGTTTCCCCATGACCTCCTTATCTGTCTTCATCTTATACCAAATCATAGGGCATGGCCCAACAGTAATAATATAGAAACTGAACTGGGAGGGAAAAAGTTTAAGCTGTTGCTCAAGAAGAGGCTGTATCCATGGAGCATATAGACATAGGGCAGGGGCAGAAGTTTAGGAAGACACAGGGAGGGGGCAGTTTCTTACTCACTTCTGTCAGTACTTCTTCCATTGTTCACAGCCTTCTTTGCTTTGGCTAAGGCTGGTCTCCTTTTTTTTTTTTTTTTCTTACTGGAGATATTTGTCTGCTATGTCTGAGAGCAGTAGAATCATCTCTGAAAACCTCTCTACTCTTCAGAAAAGATAATAGTCCTAAGAGGCGCATTTCTAATATATTAGCATTTAACAATTTAAAATGCTGTCTTTTACCTTTAAATTGCCTTGATATTCTTTAGGTCACTACAAAGACTTCTTTGGGGAACTCTAAGTACTTAAAAATTTGTTCTCGAAAGCTGACTAGTTTGGAATTAATGGCGATACGTTATGTTATATTGCTTAACTCTTAAGGAAGGAACTTTCAAAGACAGGCAGAAAAAAAATCAGAATTCACATAGATTTTCTCTTACATTTTATTCTCCAAAGGTTTTGCCTTAACTTTTATATTTATGTGTCTGATATACTTTGAGTTTATTTTTAGCAGTATGTGTATGAAGTAAAGGTCTAAGATTTTGCTCTATTTTGAGTTTTCCTGTTTTCTTATTCATGTAAAATTGTCTCAATATAGTTACTTAAGACATCTCCATTAAAATGTTTGGTCTTCTTTACAAAAAATAAACTGACTATAATGTTTACACTCAAAATAACTATATAATATTAAGAAACTAATGTTATGTAATAAATATTAAAATAATTGCTGAAATTCCTAGACTTAAGGTAGAATCATATTTTGAGCTAAATGTAAACATGTAAAATATTATTGATGTGTTAATACTAATTTTAAAAATTAAAGATTGAATTTTTAATATAACACCTAAATAATCTTTAATGGGTAGAAACTGTCAAGGACAATAAAATAATATGATTAAAAAAAAATTTGTTCTCGGCTGTCTTCCCCTCAAGAGCTGCTACTGGCTCTCTCTGTGCCCATGAGGCGCCCAGGAGGGATGTCAGGTTCTAGCCCTGGCCCGCCACCCCAGCAGAGCCTCACAACAAGCCAGACAACCCCCTACTCCATGAGGGCCTCCATTTTCCACATTCGGACTTCCCCTCGTCAGAACTCCACCCAGCAGACCAGCCTATCATAGCCTGGCTCGTGAGGCCGCTTGAGGCCACGCGGTTCATCAATAAATGCTGGATTTTGAGATGACTACAAGAGTATGCTACCCGCACGGCAGAGCCTGGCAAGCTACCCGTGTCGTATTTGATATGCCAGATACCAGTAACAGTTATAGACCTGATGGAATGGTTTGAGGCTCTTTATGTTCCTGGAGCAAGCAGGTGCCCTTGGGCTCTACTTGCATGAGACAGGACCTATGGAGATGTTACTGGTGCTCGCCGAGCAAATCGATGATGAACGGGAAGACAGTGACAGTGACAGTGTCTTCCCTCATTCTCCCCCTCCTCCACCCCACACAACACTTCAAAAACATTTCAGAAAATATGCCTGCAAGACTCCAGAGCTGCTTCAATGAGTCAGCCCAGCAGCTGTCCTACAGCTACCCAAGATTGGCATGCAACCTCTAGGGCAATAGTAAGAATCTCTACAACACATTAAGGGGTGTGTTTATATCCACCAGCACAAAGAAAACATTTTTTAAATTTGTTTGTTTCAAATTACAGATAAGAATAAAAGCCCTTTCCATGAAGATGCTGCTGCAAGGAAGAAGGAAGCCCTTGCTCACCTCAAAGTTGAAGCCAAAGTTTTGAAAGTCAAGAAAGCAGAGGTGAAAGGTGTTCACACAGCGTGTGTGTGCGCACACACACACACACACACACGAAGATGCTACCCCTCCTTCTGGTGGACCTTCCTTCTAAAGGTCACCTACCTTCCAATTTTAGTATATGTGCTGCCAAAACGAACAGGTCACCTACTTTTCAAAGACCCAAATGCTGTGGCTGGGAAGGCAGCACAAATATCCTTGGAAAAGTGATCCAGGAGAAAGAGCTTGACCATTGGGCGTCAGCAGTTTCCTCTGACCACAGAGTCAACCACGAAGAAGACAATGATGACAACTATGTGCATGTTCTTTGTGAATGCCAAGGCCAAGCCACACCACACGAAACTGGTTGTGAAAGGCGCTATAACTCTGATATGGCCAAGGTGATCCCTCTCATCAGCCCTGATGGGGAGGAGAAGGCAAATGTTCCATTGACTCCTGTAATGGTGATGATGACAGCCACAACAACTGACACATCAAGCACTTACTAAGTGTCCAGGACAATTTAACACATTTTACTTTAAATAAAGTAATTCTCATGGCAACCTTTAGACCTACTAATATTCCCATATTACCAATGAGGAGGTGACTGCACAAGGAAATATACTTCCAGAGGCTATATTTGAATCACGACGCTATATTGCTTCTTAGGTAAAGCCCCAAACTATCCAGTACAATTTCTAAATGGTGCTCTGGAACCTCATTATGCCCAAAACATAGATGAAACCATCAGTAATTGTGTGTCTTGCTGATATTGCTGTCATACAAAGGTAGGGGCCTGGAGCAATAGCACAGTGGGTAAGACGTTTGCCTTGCAGATGGTCAACCAGAGTTTGATCCCAGGGGATCTCATACGGTCTCCTGAGCACTGCCAGGAGTAATTCCTGAGCGCAGAGCCAGGGGGTAACCCTTGAATATTGCTGGGTGTGACACAAAAAAAGCAAACAAACAACCCCCTCCCCCAAAAAAAAAAACCCCAAAGATATCAACTGCCTTGAAAAAAGGTTCTACTGATGTAGGTACCTGGTTTAGGAATTGATTTTAAGTTCCATCCATCTTGGGCCCCCACTGGACATGTCCTGTCATGAGACAATAAAGCAGCCAGAAACAGGCCCTTGGTCCTATCCATGTGTGCGAGTGAGGGTGCCCAGGGAGCCTGTAAAAGGAGGGAGGAGGCCACTGAATAAAGCAGAAAGAGTCCCATCAAAGGCACTCTCAGGAAATAAGCTCATGAATTTTCGAGCTTGACAGTCTTGACTTAACAGCTTGACTTGTTAGGAAGAGTGGGACTCAGCACGGTGGGAGCACAGCTCCACCTTAGCATCCCTTATCTCACTGTCCACTGCAGAGTAACTGTGACTTTGAACAGGTTCTTCTCTTACAGCTCTGGCTTTGAAAGAAACATTTGTTCAGCACACAGCTCAGCTTCTGAAGCAATTTACAAGCCCAGGTGACGGCCGATGCCCAAATATAACTTTTCTGAGGCACTCTGCCCTTGAGTACAAAGTGTAATAAACAACTCCCCTCTCCTGAATTGCTCCTGAGTTTTGTGATACCTTATGGATATTGGGGGCAAGAAATGCTTATTTTGTATAAAGAACAGGTGTGCAGTGGCTCTGCGGTCCGTGCAGTGCCCACTGCTAGGCTGGCCGCTCTCTCTACCCCAAGCTTCCACACTTTGACCATGTGTTCTAAAGGAATTCAGTGGTCCTGTGGAACCTGATACTTTTTTTTTCTTTTTGGGTCACACCTGGCAATGCTCAGGGGTTACTCCTGGCTCTGCACTCAGGAATTACTCCTGGTGGTGCTCAGGGGACCATATTGGATGCCAGGGGAATCAAACCCGGTCGAACCCGGGTCGACCGTATGCAAGGCAAATGCCCTACCCACTGTGCTATCACTCCGCCCCCGGCCCCAGCCCAATACTTTTTTAAGAAAAGAGGAGGGAAAAAAATCAGAACGGAAAAGGTAGAAAGGACTTGGGTGAATGCTAATGAAGTCAGAAGGCAGGGAGAATATCAGCCCTTCTTCCTTCTGCCCACTTCTGCCCTTTCTTAAGACACCCACTTTACCTGGCTGCCGGCTCGTCTGACCAATGTTCTCTGTTAAGAGTCTCTGGCTTAAATTATCCTTTCAGTTGGGACGCAGTGCTGAGTCTATTCGAATCAAAGTGTTAAAATTAGCAATGGCCTGGGAAGCATTTTTGTTTATTTCAAGACTGGCCTTTGCAGGGCTCCTGACTTAAAAGTAATCACCAGTGCCAGGGAGATGATTCAAACGCATGAGGAAAGCATATACTTTGCATGCGGGAGCCCCGTGTCTGATCTTCAGAGCTGCTCAGCTCCCCTGAACCCCTCTGGGAGCGGACCCTGAGGACTGCACTGGAATAAACTCTCCCCCCTTTCCTAGCAGTGTCGGGTGTGACCTGCTGCTGCCGATTCACGCCCATGCCCCCCAAAAAGCAGTCTCTAAGGTGATGTGTTCTCAAGGATTAAGTGTTTGAGGCTGGGGTCCCACATGTTACCCTTCTTCCCCACCTTTCTAAAATTCAGATTTTGAAATCATGAAGAAAAAGGTGATGACACTGTTTGACTTGATTATGGAGTTGCTTAGGTTGTGAGTAATTATTTATTGGACTTAGCCAGGTGGAGTGTTTGCCAACCCAGGGTTATTTTGTTCCTCCAGGGAATGACGTAAGGAGTGGCCCTGATACTGTTGGTCAATGCTGAGATGATCAGATTTATAAATAAAGCTCTGGGAAGGCTGAGTTATAGACCAGGCCTCTCCCGAGCTACAGACCAGTCCTTTGCCTCTGCTTTTGGAAGCACGGAAAGCTCATTGCCTTTCCACCTTCAGGGCTGAACGTGCAATCCTGGAGAAGTGTTGGGAATGATACACTGCAGGAAGTCACCTTCAACACTGAAGGTGGAGTTTCTGAAAGGCAGCACAAGGTCACAGGTGTCACAAAGTTGTTTTGTCTGAATTCCTTTGAGTGGAATATTCATTTTTAAGATGTGTTATATTATATGTGCAGAGTGTGAGACGTTGTTTTCTTTGGAAACACCATGAGAAGTGACTTCTCTTGCCATTGACAGAACACAGGAATTGGGGACACAACATTTAACACTAGTATGAAAATGCTTAATGGCGAACTCCTGTTCAGAGCATCAGTTACACTGGTGATATGAGTCACCATATCATCAAAATGGTACAGCCACATATCCAAAACACAGTCAACAAAACTGAAAACATGAGATCTAAGCTGCAACCACTGCAACTTTGTAATGTGCCTGTCAAGTTGATAGGCTAGTGTTGGGTGACATGCCCTACTGAGCTCTAGGCTCTGGCTACATTTAGCTTACGTGAAGAGCTACACCCTGACTTTAGGGAATCTCCGAGCAGACACAATGGGAGCTTGGGCAGTATTGGATTGATTTCATAATTTTATATGGAAGAATCACTTCACTTGTATCACTTGTCTTCCTGTTGTTCATAGATTTGCTCGAGCGGGCACCAGTAATGTCTCCATTCATTGGGAATGAGGCCCACTATTGTTACTGTTTTTTGGCATATTGAATACACCGCAGGTAGCTTGTCAGTCTCTGCCGTGGCTCTGGGTTCATCCCAGGGGTCCCAGTCTTTTCTATGTCAGACCATCAACCATGCAAGGCCCACAGGGCAGAGACCTGGGTGTAGCCAAGCCTGTCTCCTGTCTGCCACCTGCGCGCAGCAGGGGCACCACAGCCACACCTGAAACATGAGGGGCAGAATGAATCTTGCTTGCTCCAGTTCAATACTCTTCCCTACTCCCACGGGTCCCTACGAGGGACATACATGTAAATAGTCCAAGAGTACTTTGCCACATTGGATCAACCATAATGTAATCAGTTCTAGTTCAAAGAGACATGCCAGTGTGTCTCTGGGCAAACTGATGTCTCTGATTCTAAAGGTAATGCCAAAGTGAATTATTATGATGGATTTGGGGCCTTAGTGTCTAGAATCACTAGACACTAATTCTAGAGTCTAGAATCAGCTGGCTATATATTCATGGTAACAAGTATTAATGCCATTCTCTACAAATTACATTCTGAACTGCTTTGTGGTTCAGAGATGCAGCCCCTCCCCACTCTACTAGGGAGATTGTATCTCAGGGCGTCAGCTCTGGCATTTGTAAAGCCTGAGCCAAAGGGCCCACCTGAAGATCTGCATTTCAATATCATAATTTACCTGGCTTCCTCTCTAGATAGCCTAGCCCACGATGGGCTGGGCAGGGCTAGAAGTTTTTGGCAGGCTTCTATCTATAAAATAAACTAGGAGAAAGGAGAAGGAACTTTTTGGCCATTTTGGCTCTTCCTCTTTGCTCTCTGCCTTTGTTCTCCTCCTCTCCAGCTCTCTTCCCTATTGGGCCTTAGACAATAATCCTCCTGTCTGCAGGTGGCAGACAGGATTCTAAACCTACACGTGGCCAGAGCCCAGTCAGGAACCTAAAGTCTGGGGTTTTCCTATTGTTGAATTATATACCAGAACAGGTATGAGTAAAGCCTTTTGAAACTCTGCTGGATTCTCTCTCTGCTGCCTGCTGTGATCCCCCAGGGCCAAAGGGGATCCCTGACCCTGCTTCTGAATTTTGTTGGAGAACCACCCCCTTCTCCGAGGGGGATGGGGTGGGGTTTGGGAAGGGAGGGAATATGGGGATGTTGGGGAGGGAAGGTGACACCAGTTGGGGGATTAGAGTTGAAATATTATATGCCTAAAACTCAATAACTCTGTAAATCGCAGTTCTTAAATTTAAAAGGGCTTATCATGTTAAAGGGTGGCATACGTGCAGTGATAACAGCTAACATTTAGGGAGCGCTTGCTAGATGCAACCACGCCTGGATATTCATGTTAGGGTACATTAACTCACAGAATAACCACAACCACTCGAGGAAAATAACCATCGTCATCAGACATTGCAAGAACCCAGATCTTAAGTAACCGCCCAAACCTGCCCAATCTAGAGTGGCAGAACCAGAATCTAAGCCTTAATTTGGTTTCTGGGCTCGGGCATTTTCTAAAATGGGAAAGACTGCCCACAAGGTGCAGAAGCCCCGCAGAGATCTGACCTGAGGGTTGCGGGAGGGGCAACTGGTCTGGGTGAACATGGAGAGGGGTTGGCCAGGACGAAGGAGTATCAAGGGACAGAACGGAAAGCAGCGGCCTGGGCCCCGGCCAGCAACTGCTAGAGGCAGGCATGCCAGGGGAGCGGGGAAAGGAGGCCTCGCCAGATCCTAATCACAGCTCCCGCGGGACCAACCCGTCAAATACACAGGAGCTGTAGAAAGGAACTCCTGGTCACCCCTTCCTTCGGGCAGGCTGTCTCTCCCCGATGGAGATCAAAGGCAGGCGAATACCCGCATGTCCATAAGGGAGAGGGTCAAAGTCAACCGCTCGGACATCGGTGCTGCACGTCCTGGCCCAGGACAAGTGCCCTGTGAGTAGACGCCGAGGACTTGGCTGATAGCCTGGGCCAGACCTAGTCAGGAACGTACCCTGCTCTGCGGGTACTAGAAGGCCGGTCCTTCGCCATGCCCGCTGGCCGCATCCAGAGTCCCAGAGCCCAAGTCTGGGAGGCCGCCCCGAGTGGACTTCCGGCCGCTGGGTTCCACCCCTTGGCGCTGAAGACCCAGGAATAAGAGCCACAGCGATAGGTGCACAATCTGTCAATTATCCAGAGGCTCCGCCCCCGTCCCAGTCGTCGCGCATTGCATTGGTTACCTCATTACAGGGCTCAGATAAGATCCCCTTATTGGATTGGGCAATAGCTCCGCCTCCCTCCCGCCCTGCCTGCGTCAGAAGCTCATGATTGGTTAGCCGCGTTGCCAAGCTCCAGACGCGGCCCGACCATTGGAGCCCTCGGGCCCGCCCCCCGGCAGCTAGGTGAAGGTGAGTGTCTCCTCCAGCCGCCTCGGCTAGACCAGAGCGGGCGGCTCCAGGCGCTGTTTGGAAGCTTTCCCAGCGGTTCGTATTCTCTCGCAATGGCGCCTCCGTCGGTCTTTGCCGAGGTCCCGCAGGCTCAGCCGGTCCTTGTCTTTAAACTGACCGCTGACTTCCGGGAGGACCCGGACCCCCGCAAGGTCAACTTGGGAGTGGGAGGTAAGGATGCGAGGGTCCTGGACTGGGGGCAGCCTCGGGAGTGGGGCGCCCGGCCCCGGCGCTGGGGACTGGCAGGCAAGCCGGGGCGCTCCTGGAAAGGGGGATCTTGGGGTGCGGCGGGGTCCATGCGGCGTGCTCACCCCGCCCATTTCACAGATGAGCGTGTCGGGTTCCCCGAAAGGGCCAAGCACCGAGGTGCTCCGGGAACAGATGGAGCAGCCAGGACCCGCAAGCCCAGCATTTCCCATTCCCCACCCCGAGTTCTGTATACAACATCCTTTTGACTGTTAAGAAATGGGTCGGCCCCAGGTGGTACCGAGGAGGCGGAAAATAGGAAGATGCGTAAGCTTGGGGTGCAGAACTCTCAGCTCAGGGAGCTCTGGTTTTGCTGGGTGAGTGCTGAGCGGACAGCAGGTCTAGTATTAGAACTTATTTTCTTGTTTTTTCCCCTTCTTTTTCTTTTCTTCTTCTTTTTCTTTAGTATTAGAACTTATGGGGGAAACCTGAGGTTTGGATTTTTGGCACCCAAAAGCTTCAGATAAGCAGATTGTTAAGTGCTGGATGAATCTCTAAGATGCTGGACACAGGTCTGGTGCCCCTGGTTGTCACAGATGTGGTAGGAGTTGGTAGAGGGTGGAAGGAGTCCGCGGCGTAGGAACGGGCTTCCCACACATCCTTGTCATCACGTCTTCCTTCTATTTTTTTGGACTTGCCTTCTGTTTTTTTGGAGCGAGTTCAAAATTTCTTCGTCTGCCAAGATAAGGATCTGGACTGACTGACCAGCCAGGGAGAAGATACTGAATTAAGGGCTGAAGTTCTATGCTGGGAACAAATGTAGAGGAGAAGGTCTCCACATTTTGAAAAGAGGAAATTGAACTGTTTGTAGCAGAACAGGGGTTGAAGATCAGGGTCCCTGCAGGAAAAAGTCTGCCAGGGATGAGAAAAGTGCCTTTTAAAAGTGATGTGTAGGGTGCTGGAGCGATAGTCCAGCCGGTAAGGCATTTGCCCTGTGTGTGGCCAACCTGGTTTCCATTCCTATGTCTATATGATCCCTGAGCACTGCCAGGAATGATTCCTGAGTGCAGAGCCAGGAGAAACCCCTGAGCATTTTGGGTGTGACCCAAAAAGAAAAAAAAAGTGATGTGTTGACATTGGTAAGTTGTTGAAACTGGGTAATGGGTACATGACATTCATTACTATTTCTCACACATATTCCCTCACATATATCTGCTTTAAAATATTCATGATAAAGTTCTTTATCACTTGTATCACTTGTCTTCCCGTTGTTTATCAATTTGCTCTATCGGGCAGCAGTAACATCTTCATAGTCCTGTCACATACTAGTGTAGCCCAAGGGCATCTGCTCGCTCCAGGAACACACAGAGCCTCAGACCATTCCTTCAGGTCATGGGAATGAGGTCTATAATTGAAAGTTATTTATAATTTTTATTTATTTTTGTTTTTTGGGCAACACCTGGCAGTGCTCAGGGCTTATGCCTGGCTTTGCACTTAGGAATTACTCCTGGCAGTACTCAAGAGACCATATGGGATGCCTGGACTTGAACCTAAGTCTGCAGTATGTAAGACAAGTACCCTACCTACTGTCTATCTTCATGTCCCCTAAAGTCTTTTTTTTTTCTAAAGGCTAATGATGCTATGTAGAGGGAATACTGTGTTTTATAGCATGCAGCAAAAGGGAAATTGAGTGAAATTGAATTGAATGGGAATCGGTACCATTCAAACTCTTAATTGAAATCCAAACCAAAACCGCTAAGTGTTTTTCAAGACTAAATGTTTTTACTTAGTAATTTCATATTTTATTGACTCTGAAACCTTTGAACTATCTCACAGGATTTTTTTTTTTTATTTGGTGAGGATTAGATTGGTTAGAATAGTTAAGAGAAGGGCGTTCTGGGGTTAGCTATTGCTATTGTTTAAGCCGTCTCTTTGGGGTTGCATAAAAGATGGTGAATGTAAACTTTCGGCTCAAGGACGGTGGAATGATAAGCTTCATGACATTGGCTCAGAAGCAGAGGTCTCACGTAGAGCAAGAGTGTTCTGCCAGCGCAGGCCAGCTCAGATTGGCTCAGAAACATAGCCCGCGCCCAAAGGGTCACCTCCCTTGTGTCTTTGCCCTTGTCACGTTTTCCAGGAACCCAGGAACGTGCTTCTCACCACGAGTAAATGACTTATAGTTTCATCTCATTTAACTCCAGCTCTGACTCCGAGGGTGCGTATGATCACTGCTTTAGAGGCAGGAAGCTGGAGCACAGACGGCAGCAGCTCTGGCCATTGGGGTTCCAGGGCTAGCCTCTCAGCCCTAGGATTTCTGAGCTCTGCTGTGTCTCGGCCTCTTCAGGTGCCAAAGACGCCATCCAGGACATCAGGAGACCTAGGTCCAGCCATTTGACCTGGGGCAACTGTTCAATGTCTCTAGAACTTGGTCTGTGCGTTGAGAAGTCAGGGCTGAATAAACTCAAATCTCTCTTTCCAGTTCACTGGCATGTACGTTACATAACTGCACCTATGTTATTGGCTTACTAGTTGGCAAGGATGAAAGGAATAATTACACGTGAAAGATATTATAAAAACAAAAAGGGATATAGTTTTTCTTTGCTTTTTTGAAGGGTTACATCCAGTGATGCTCAGGGGCTGCTCCTGGCTCTGCACTCAGAAATTACTCCTGGCGGTACTAGGGGAAACCATATGGGATGCTGGGGTTCAGACCCAGGCTGGCTGCTTGCAAGGCGAGCAAACACCTATCTGCTGTACTATTGCTCTGGCCCCTAGCAATGTTTTTGATACACTGTGACTCATCTTTGTTGTGCATGGCAGGTGCTATAATAGGGCCTAATTAGAATAGAGTGAAAGGTCTCTTTCCAGTATGCTTCGTCTCTGTACACATCTCAAAGTACATGGCATGTCATTGATCTCTGAGCCATGACATTTTTTCTCTGCCCCTCCCCCTCTGCCCTTAGTTAAGGTAAAGCCCAGTGGAGATTATTCAGCCCATGTGCTAGTGATGCTAGATGTGTTGAGAATAAACTAATTGTAATCTCATTAGCCAGTTCCTGCTTGCAGAGGTTCCCCCAGAGAGTTTCTTCTGCTGTGACTATTTCAGTCGTTTCCGTATAGTTAAAACAGAGCATCACATTTTCCACCCCGTGTGGAATCTCAGAACCAGATGCCCTTTCACTGGTCTGTTTTAGCATCTCAGCATTTCACCTTAAAAGCGGTTTAGGGGGCCATAGCGATAGCACAGCTGGGAGGGTGTTTGCCTTGCACGCGCCAACCTGGGTTCGATCCCTGGCATTCCATATGGTCCCCCGAGCACCGCCAGGAGTAATTCCTGAGTGCAAAGCCAGGAGTAACCCCTGAGTGTCACTGGGTGTGACCCAAAAGGCAATAAATAAATAAATAAGAATAAAATAAAAGTGGTTTAGTAGGGGAGATATGCCTGATGCAACCTCAAAAAAGAAATTTCTCCATGGATGCCTGCTGGTTTATCACAGAAGCATTGGTCCCAAATATACTTTAACATTTGTTACTGAGCTTTTTTGTTTTTGTTTTTTAGTTTTGGGACCAGACCTGGCTATACTCAGGACTGATTGCTGGTTCTGCACTCAGGAGTCATTCTTGGCAGTACCAGGGGTTTCATGTGCGGTGCTGGGCAGCTAACCAGGGTCAGCTGCATGCAAGGGAAGCCCCTTAACTACTGTCTTATCTCTCTGGCCCTGTTGTTTTTAGTCGGGGTCTTAGCATCTTTGACACTTGAGTGAAGCACCGTATGGACTCAGTAAGGGACACGGAGCCTCTAAGTACATGAGGGTGATGTTTTAATTTTCTTAATCTCCTTCTTCCTAGACTTCTGCACAGCAAGGTTCTGGGCTCATTTGAAACCTGTGCGATTCCACTGCTTATCCCCAGAGAATGGCATTGGCACACAGAGCTCAGGAGCCTGCTGAGAAAAGTGTTCCCAGCAGTGTTCCCGTGTTCCGGGACCTGTTTTGCTCTGACCTTGCTCTCCACGTCTCTTTCTCTCAGAAAGCTCGTGGGGGTCAGGAGAATGCAGAAAGGGATGAAGCACGGACTTTGCCTTTGGGAGCCCTAGGTTGGATCTCCAGCACTGTGTGGTCCCCCAGGCACCATTGGGACAGGTCCTGAACACAGACAAGAATGGCCCCGAGTGCCTGGGTGTGGTAGCCCCAAAACAAAATAAGGAGAGCTCTTGCCTCAGAAAAATCAACATACAGTAGCCTGACTCTGATACTACTTGTACTCTTGGGCTCATTATTCAGCTCTTTTGGCTCCAGATTTGAAAACTCAGAATATCTATTTTGTGAGTTGTTGAGTTAAAAAAACAAACAAACCCAAGCCAACAGTCCTTGCATGGACTGTGTTCTGAAAACCCCGGGATCACTGTGACTTTGGTTCCCTCTGTTGTCTGTGGTTAGGAAACCACCTCCCTTTCCATCCTGCTCTTCTCCCCAAATGCTCCTGTGACATTTATTGGATGTGGTCTTGTTTCCTAGTTTGCTAGAAATATCAGGCAGCTTCCATACCTGAGCACTGCTGAACATCAGTTCCACCCCTCCCTCACTCTCTGTGTCTCTCTGTTTTGTGTTATGGTTGAGCTTCCACCCTCGGTCGCCAAGAGCGACCCTTTCCACGATTCCTGTCACTAGGGTCTGTCTTCTTACCTTGTCACTGTGTCTGGGGTCCTTCCCCCATTCCTGATTCTTTTTTTGCTTTTTGAGTCACACCCAGCAATGCTCAGGGGTTACTCCTGGCTCTGCACTCAAGAATTATTCCTGGTGGAGCTCGGGGACCATATGGGATGCCGGGGATCGAATCGGGTCAGCTGCATGCAAGGCAAACGCCCTACCTGCTGTGCTATTGCTCTGGCCCCCATTCCTGATTCTTGCTGCCGCTGCCTGGTACAGCGGGACCACCTTCTGCGTGGTGGTGGTTGCCCTCTGGGCCTTCTTCTCAACCACTGCCCTCCTTTCCCGCTTCTTTTCCATCTTGTTGCTCCCATGATCCTCTTTAAATGTGTAGCTTTCCATATCACCCGTCACCCTTTGGCCTCAGTGCTCCTGGGTTTTCCTCGCAAGCCAGATTCTTTTAAAGATATGCCAAGACTCTTTGAGTTGCTCCCAGCTCTACCTCTGGGGAGTCTCTGTCCAAGTCATAAAAATAGACGTCCCTAAACCCCGCAGCTCTTGAATTTCCCCCAGAGCTCTTACTGGTGTTCCTTGTCTTTTTTTTTTTTTTTAAATATTTTATTACACCGCCATGTGATATACAATTACAAAGATGTTCATGTTTGGGTTTTCGTCACACAGTGTTCCAGCACCCATCCCTCCACCAGTGCCCATTTCCCAACACCAATGTCCCCACTTCCCTCCCCCTCCCCCAGCCCGCCTCTATGGCAAATTCTTTATCTCTTCTCTTACACATTGTGGATTGCAATACATACATTCAGAGATCATCATGTATATCTTTTTTCCTATATTCAATGCTCAGTTCTAGACTGGTATTATCATTTTTGACAAATATTAGCACACTGTTCTCTTCTCTGTCCTACCCAACCACTGATTCCCCACATGTTTGTGGAAGATTCCACCTTTTTTTTTTTATTGAAAGATGCTAGATAGAGCTTTGGTTCTACAGTGTTCCAACACGCACCCTCCGCCCAAACCCATCTCCCATCACCAATGACCCCACCTCCCTCCCGCCTCCCGCACCTCAACCACTTGGCGAGTTCTGTATGTCATTTCTTTCCTCTTTATATCTCCTTCCCAACAAACTTTCCTGCTCTTCGTTGACTGCAATGCATTAAAAGACATTACTGTTTCACTATTTTAGTGGACCTGGGCTCGAACTGGCTTTGCTCTGTTGATCTGGTCTGAGGCCGTTCGCAGCGTCCGGACAGCAAACATGGTGGCTAGTGTGGTGGGCGAGTCACATCTGGCTGCTTCCGGGACCCCTCAGAGGCGACGGCCCACTCCCCAAAACCCATCTGCCCTCCTCGGGGTTCCATGGTCAGCTAGGCCGGCGCAGGCCGAGCGCCAGCCTCCCCAGCCTTCCGTGAGGGCCCTGTGCTGGCCCGTGGGCAGCTCGCCGGCAGGGCCACCAGGTCCGACCAAGATGGAGGGGGAAGGGACGACCACGCCTCCACTGACGACTTCCCCGGTGATTCCCGCCTCTTGGAGCCGCCTACCTGGGCTCGAACTGGCTTTGCTCTGTTGATCTGGTCTGAGGCCGTTTCGCAGCGTCCGGACAGCAAACATGGTGGCTAGTGTGGTGGGCGAGTCACATCTGGCTGCTTCCGGGACCCCTCAGAGGCGACGGGCCCACTCCCCAAAACCCATCTGCCCTCCTCGGGGTTCCATGGTCAGCTAGGCCCGGCGCAGGCCGAGCGCCAGCCTCCCCAGCCTTCCGTGAGGCCCTGTGCTGGCCCTGGGGCAGCTCGCCGGCAGGGCCACCAGGTCCGACCTGTTCCTTGTCTTTTTTGGTTCCTTGGTTCCTCCATAAAGCCTTCCTTGAGCTGCCAGAGGTCATTCAGGGGCCCTGTTTCCTGGAGGGCAGACCATGTCTTTATTTTTCTCGTTTTTGGGTAATTACCTCCAGCTAGTTCTGGTTCATGATAGATTGATTGAATATTGTAAAATGAGTGAGGGAGTGAAAGAATGAATGGGTCAGACTCATGGGTTTGACAACAAGCGTAAGAATCCCGAGAGGGCAGGAGCAGTAGTTGGCGGCAGTGCTTGACCGTATTGCCCCATCACCCGAGAGACAGATGCGGTTCTGCTTCATTTGGGCAGGGAGGTGATGCCATGGGAATAAATCTGGAGCTGAGCCCTGCAGAAACTGGGCAGCAGGTGGGGAAGCTCGGCACAGGTTGTGCCTCTGGGCCTGTGTCAGGACTTTCGGAGTTGCAGGTGAGTGTTCGCTGGTGAGAACAGTCCTGCAGGTGGGGGAGAGTAGGCAAAGGAAGGCGCATGTGCTTTACTTGCCGGAGGCCCAGGTCTGATCTCTGGCCCTGTGTACTTCCCTGGGTACTGCTGGGAGCACCTCCTGGGCACTGAGCTAGTAGTAGTTCTGAGCACTGCCAGATGGGCACTCCAAAC
Source organism: Cryptotis parvus (assembly GCA_021461705.1). NCBI lineage: Eukaryota > Metazoa > Chordata > Mammalia > Eulipotyphla > Soricidae > Cryptotis > Cryptotis parvus. The sequence goes on along the minus strand of JAJIBD010026011.1, from coordinate 110,280 downwards.
AGAACAAAAAACAGTGGTCAGTGCTTTTTTCCTTTATTGTTCACATTTTAATTTTTTTATAATCATGATTTACAAAGGACATATTGTCATAATTCTGATATATCACACCCAAACACAGATGTGTGAAACATAGTAGAATGTTGCTTTTAAAAAAAAAATACTCAAATTCTTGAATATTCCAATTGTATCTTCCTTGGATAGTTAATATACTGCTGTTTCTCAAAGACTTCTGGGAAATCTCTTGGAATTGCCTTCAAAGCAGGTTAGAGCCCCACTAAAGACCATCTGTTAATGATTGTTGTCAGTATTTCCTAGTTTCTTCATCCTTCTCTGCTGCACATGATAAAAATAGCCATTTATGAAAGTTAATCATTTTTTTTTTTTTTTTTTGCTTTTTGGGTCACACCCGGCGATGCTCAGGGGTTTCTCCTGGCTCTGCACTCAGGAATTACTCCTGGCGGTGCTCGGGGGACCATATGGGATGCCGGGATTCGAACCCGGGCGGGCATAGGCCGGCCGTGTGCAAGGCAAACGCCCTACCCGCTGGGCTATCGCCCGGCCCCATGTTAATAATTTTTTTAAAAATGATTTTATTATGATACTGTGAGATTGACAAAAAGCTAATCACTTTTTTTTTTTTTTGCTTTTTGGGTCATACCCGCGATGCTCAGGGGTTTCTCCTGGCTTTGCACTCAGGAATTACTCATAGCGGTGCTCGGGGACCATATGGGATGCCGGGGGTCGAACCCGGGCCAGCACAGGCCAGCTGCATGCAAGGCAAACGCCCTACCCGCTGGGCTATCGCTCCGGCCCAAAAGCTAATCACTTTTAACTCCAAAGGTTTCAGATTTCTACTTTACTGTCTGGAAACTGAGATCCTTTCAAAGAGCGAAGATCTAGCACCTTTGACAATATCCAAAATAATAATGAGATGTCTCCACTAAGCACAATTTTAAAAGAATTCCAAGAACATGTTGAACAATGGCTGCATTGTGATCCTAGCTTGGGTGATCTGCTTCAGGGACACTCTCACTTGGAACTAGTTATTTTCATGCCACTTAAAAACCTACACGTAATCCCACGTGATAAAGTAAGCTTTTCAGTATTGTGGAAAGGGGGCTGATGTGGGTGATATGATCGTGGTGTGAGTTCGAATCTCTTATCCAGAGACTGTTGCTTGGTTCATGGCCTTGTGGGAAAGAATCTCTGTCTACTTTTTCTTCTTTTTTGAGCTTAATACGCTTTTTGGATGTATAAGTCACACATTCCTGGAGTGTAGTTCATTGATATGATAGAAGACAGGCACAAAATCAACTGAGAATTTATAAAAGAATGTAAGAGTTCGATGGGAACACCAACATTTTCAAAATCATTCATCTCTTGAGTGTTGGGAATATATGTTAATCCTATTATTTGTGTGTACTTTCTTCTCCTCTTCTTTCCATGATGCTCAGGGGTTACTTCTGGCTCTGCACTCAGGGATCACTCCTGGTGATGCTCTGGGGACCATGTGAGGTGCCAAGGTCAGCCACATACTATCCCACTATGTACTCTCTCCAGCCTCCATAGTTGTATTTACTTTCTGGATTTTTCCAAATTGTTTGCAATCAATATATATTCTATAAATGCATGTTGCATAATATCCATTATCCAGAAAAGTAATTGTTAAAAAAAGGGAGGGGGGCAGAGAATCAGCATCGGGTAAAAGTCATTAAGGAAAGACTCAGTTTTCCCTTCCCAAATCATAAAGCTACAGGGTTGTTGGAGACCTGAGCAGAGCAGAGGCAAGTAGTGACTGCTGTCAGACGACCTCTGCAGAGAGCCTGCTGGGCTGTGAGCCAGGGCAGCTGCCCTCCAAGGCCCTAATCCCCAACGTAAGCATCACGCGCTCCCAGGGAAAACAGGCCTCGGGATAGGAGCTCACAGTGAACTCAGAATTCCTTCATGTGGAGGAAATGCTCAGAAATCAGTCGTAAGCAGGATGAGCTATTAGGAAATAAACTCAGGTTAGTGCAAGTGGGAAGCAGATGAGGGGGGGTGGAGCACTCGGTAAACAGGCGGGTTGGTGTCAAAGCCTGCCCGAGGACAAAGAGGCGTGGGCGAGTTCACGGGTGAGTACGTCCCTGCTTGCTGGAATCTTCTGTCACAGGGCATTGGTTGTCCATGGTCCCGTTTCTGTTTTTTCGAACACAGGAAGAGGGAGCCAGGCCTACATGCTGCCTGTGCCCTCACTGGGGTGTATGTTTGAAGGCATAGCACTAATCCTGGTTTCTAGAAATCCCTGCCGGAGGTATAGAAGGCAGAAGGCTGCCGGGGTGTTCGGGAGCCCGGCACAGCCTTGTGACTCGGACATGGCTTTCGTGCGATGTTTTCCATAGACCCGCATTCTCACTTCGCCAGTCTCCACTCTGTTCCAGCCTCACTTCACTCTGTTTTTCTGCACCCCAATAGTTCAGAAGTGCACATCCCATCAGAACAGAAACCGTGACCATCCGCTGGTTTGCTCAGCACTTAGCCCAGAGTTGACAGCAAGCGAACACTCACTTTTTATTGGGCAGTGACAGAACGCGCCCCACTCCCTCAAGACACCTGGCCGGCCGACCCCTAAGACTTCTGCCATCTCTTTGCCATGTTCCAGCGTACCAAGACAGATGACAGCCAGCCCTGGGTTCTGCCTGTGGTGAGGAAGGTAGAGCAGCAGCTCGCCAACGACAATAGTCTCAACCACGAGTACCTGCCCATTCTGGGCCTGCCTGACTTCCGGACCTGTGCTTCCAGCCTGGCCCTTGGCGCGGACAGTCCAGCTTTCAAGGAGAAGCGGGTGAGTTCTGGGGAAGGCTGTGTTTTCTCTGTAGCAACTGAGAGGGGGAAAAGAGGTGGAATGTCCAGTCCAGTGTGTTTTCAGTGATGAGGTCTGATGTTCACTCAGCTCTCATTCACTGACGGTTTATGGCCGTGGCCACGGAACCAAGTCAGCAGCCCTATGGCTGTCCATGTATAAAGCTCCATCTCCTTGGTGGTTTTCTTTTGTCTAGTAGGCAGCAGCTGCTTGGTTTATTTGTTTTTGTTAGTTTTGTTTTGGGGCCACACCCAGTGGTACTCTAGGCTTACTCCTGGTTCTGCGCCCAGAGTTACTCCTGGCAGGTCTCAGGGAAGCACTTGTGGTGCCAGGAATAGATCTGGGCTGGCCTCCTTCCAGGCAAGTGCCCTACCTACTATACTATCTCTCCAGCGCCCGTGTAGGTGTTTGGTTTAGGACAGTTGGTAGAATGCTGGTACGAAGGGCAGGTAATAGCACATTCAAGGGACGGGCAGAGCCTGCACCCTCTCTGCCATGCCTTGCCCACTGGCACACCATTTCCTCCTCCAGCTCCTGCATCTTACCTGCATGTTGGAGAAAGTCTGGTTTAGGGTTTATGATCACTATCACTATCACTATCTATCACTATCACTATCTTCCCGCTCATCATCTATGTGCTCGAGCGGGCACCAGTAATATCTCCATATGTCCTGTCACAGGCTAGTAGAGCCCAAGGGCACCTGCTTGCTCCAGAAACATAAAGAGCCTCAAACCATTATATTAGGTCATGGGAATGACCTAATATAATTGTTACTGGTATTTGGCATATCAAATACAACACAGGCAGCTTGCCAGGCTTGCTGTGCAGGTGGCATACTCTTGTAGTCACCTCTAAATACAGCATTTATTGATGAACCACGTGGCCGCTTGGCCGCGTGAGCTGGGCTGTGATAGGCTCGTCTGCTGGGTGGAGTTCTGATGAGAGGGAAGTCCGGATGTGGAAAAATGGCGGCCCTCATGGAGGGGGTGGGTCGCCTGGCTTATTGTGAGGCTCTGCTAGGGTGGCGGGCTAGGGCTAGAACCTGCCATCCCTCCCGAGCACCTTGTGAGCGGCCGGGCACAGGGAGAGCTGGTAGCAGCTCTGCCCCATGTCTGGGAGTCTCTGGATTAGCGTACCTGGGCCGGATTGAAAAAAAAATGCTGCAGGGTGGGTGTCGATGATCCGGGCTGTGATAGGCTCTCTGCTGGGTGGAGTTCTGATGAGAGGGAAGTCTGGATGTGGAAAAGGGTTTATGATAGGGAATTTTATTTTATATTTTGTTGTTGTTGTTTTTTGTTTCACACCTGGTTGTCTCATGCCTTACTCCTGGCTCTGTGCTCAGAAGATATTCTTGTGCAAGTTTGGGCGACTGTTCGGCATACTAGAGATTGAACCCGGTTGGCCACATACAAGGCAAATGCCCTACCCGCCAAACTAGCACTTTGGCCTTACGTGTAAGGGGTATTGGAGTAGGGGGGTCCACCTAAGGGAACTCTGAGCTTCGTGACATTTCATGCTGAATGCTGTGTGTCTATTTTGGGGGAGGTTCGTGGTTTTTATGAAATTTTTTGAAAGGAATTTGTGGTCCAGTGAAGGGAGCCACAATGCTCTTTGAAGTTCCTGCCACTTCGAATAGTCTGTCACTCTGCCTGCCTTGATGTCAGCTTCTCTCATGTCCCTGCTTCCTGGTGTGCCTGGTGTGTTGTCTGTGTCTAACGAGAGACACATGGGAGAGAGCACATTTGGAATTAGGCCCCTCGGTGGCCAGGCAGTGGAATGGTTGAGGCGTGGTTGCAGGGATTCAGAGGAGAGGGAGATAGGAGCTGGGACTTGAACTGAACCTTGGAGAGGGGCACCAGGACCCCGGCTCGGTCGTCCGCTGGGGAGTTCTAAAACATGCCGATAATAGCACCCGTGCCAGGCCAGTTAAATTTGAGTCTTGGAAGGTACATCCTGGCCCGTCCCTTCCTTGCCCACAGTCCCTTTCCTTCCATGGGTATTGTTTTAGAAACTCCCCAGAGCCCAGCCAGGCCCAAGAACCCCACTCAAGGCTGTGAGAGGAAAAAGGAGACGGGGTCTTTATCCTGAGTAGCCCGGCACAGGAGGCAAGCAGGTCTCGCTGAAAGAGACCCGCCTGACTAGAGTAGGGACCCGGCGAGGAGGATCAGGCTGGCCTGCTGGAGCTTGGGCCCAGGAGTTACCCAATGAGGAGCTGTTTGTAGAACACACACCGTGTCCCGAGAAGCAGGAAGCACTCAGGTTTTGTGCAACAGTTTGGTTCAGTCTTGTGCAATGGAGACCAGCCAGAGCAGCTTCAGGAGGCTCCAGCCCTGCTCATCGGCAGCTCCCAACTTTCACCGCAGGCCACTTAGAAGCGGAGGAAAAGCGCCCAAACCATAGCACAAAGTGTCCAGTGAAGGCTGCCCCTGGCTGCCTTCTTAGGTGTGTCAGAAATCTAGGAGGCCCTGGTGGAAGGACTTAGGAATTCAGGTCAGTGATTTCCCAGAAGTCACTTAGGGTTTTAGCTGGATTTGTGTGGAGACACAGACTTAGCCTGCCTCAAAGAACTGAAAGACTAATGGTAAGTAATTGTAGAGTTAAGATTAGGAGCAGCTTTGGATCTTTGCTCTGGAAATATTCTAGTGTTTTCTTTCTGGGCCACACCCAGGTCGGTGCCAGGATGGAATCAGAGTCAGCCTAAGGTACCTGCAGGGCACGCACCTTAACCCGTGTGATCTGTCTCTGGGCCTCCCACTATTGTTAGCAGAGGGACAGGAAAGTCCTAGGGAACCTTGAAGGGAATTTTGGCACCTGGAAGCAGCAATTTTGGTTTGGGGGCCCCACGCCCAGTTGTGCTCAGGACTTACCCCTGGCTCTGTCACTCCTGGTGAGGCTCTGGGGACCATTTGGTGTGGCCAAGGTGGAACTGAGGTCAGCCATGTGCAAGGCAAGCACCTTACCTGCTGTGCTATCACTCTGGCCCCGAGAGCCATCTTCCCAGATACTGTGGGTAAGTGAGTTGGATTTCTGCTGTTGGAAAGGGGAAACAGAGCCCATGTTGGGTTGCTTCTTCCTCTGATTATACGCTTCTCAGGTGTTAGCTGTGGAGCAAACCCTTGTTGTGCACAGGTGGTGCACGCCGTGGTGCTCCCTGTGTTGGCCACTTAGTTCCCAGGCTGAGACTTGGGCCTGCTGTGCGTGGGATGGAGCCCTCACTCTTAGTGTAGCTTGTTCTGTGCCGAGTGTTTGGCCGTGAACATATTGAAGCGGTCATGGTGTGCTCCATGTGTGTTAGAAGGTCTTTTTCCTTGGGGGGCATGTTTTAGGATGCTCTCTGGATGTCTACATCATGCTGGCTACTAGTTGCTACTGGACAGTCAACAAGCCTTTCTTCTCTAATGTGGACGTGTCCCTCCGCACCCCTGGGCTTTGTTCAAGTCCAGCCTGTCAGTGAGTACTGGGTTCCCTGACAAAATACCGGAGCAGAACAGGATATCTCGGTGGAACCTACACTTGTCAGAGAACACTGGGTTCCCAACAAAATCTGGGAGCAGGGTATAGGGATCCCTTCTGCTCCAGGACATCAGCAGCCAGTGGACAGAGACAAAGACTCAGGAATCCAGCAGAGTTTCAAAAAGGCTTTACTCACACTTGTTCTGGTAAGCAATTCAATAATAGGAAATCCCCAGACTTTAGGTTCCTAGCTGGGCCCTGGCCATGTTAGGTTTAGAATCCTAGACCAAGATGGCCACTACCATGTGCTAAGGCCCAACAGGAAAGAGAATGGAGAGAAGGAGAAAGGAGGCAGAGAGTGGGCAGGCAGGGAAGAGAGAGAAGAGGAGGGCTACTGCTTTTATTATCCTTTTTCAGCCCTGACTGGCCCACATCAGTGGACAGCAATTAAGGTCGATCTCTTCAGGTATGCTTCTCCCAGGACCTCACCTAGTCACATTGAAATGTTAATATTACCCCCAGCCAAAATCTGCCCAGGAAGTTTCCCTGCAGGCCCTATGCAGTATGGGGGGAAGGGCATGTATCTGTACCATGGATATTCTACAACCAGTGTCTAGGCGCTCTGCCGGGGTCCCTGACAGTGCTGGGAAGCGAGTTCCCTTCTACCTCCGGCCGGCAAGGAACGGATGAAAACTCAGGAACTCGATGCAGTTTTTTTTTTTTTTAAATATAGACTATTTAATAGGTATCACTTTTTTTTTTTTTTTTTTTTTTTTTTTTGCTTTTTGGGTCACACCCGGCAATGCTCAGGGGTTTCTCCTGGCTCTGCACTCAGGAATTACTCCTGGCGGTGCTCGGGGACCATATGGGATGCCGGGATCGAACCCAGGCCGGCACAGGCCGGCCGCTGCAAGGCAAACGCCCTACCCACTGGGCTATCGCTCCGCCCCCGATGCAGTTTTAAAAGGCTTTACTTATCACAGGTTCAGGCATACAAATCAGCAAAAGGAAAAGCCCGATGCTTAGGATTCCAGGCTAGAACCCCAGCCACGTGTAGGCCAAGATGGCGACCACCACGTGTAAAAGCTTCCAAGGGGAATGAACGCTCACAAGGAGAGATCCCACAAAGAAGAAACAAGCGGAGGCGGGAACCGGCTAGTTTATATCCCTGTAACTCAGACCTTCCTCCCACTGTTATGGAAAGCAGGGAGGGTCCAATGCCCTTAGGTAATCCCTCCCTGCACCTCACCTAGGGCCTTTACTATGCTAATGTTTTGAGCCGAAATCTGCTTGGGAATGCCTTTGTAGTGTAGAAAAGGGGGTTTCTGAGATGGCATGTCTCTGTACCAAAGACCAGCACCAATGCCAGTTAAATATTTCTCCAAGCCTTCACAAGTCTCCTCTACTTCACTGTAGTTTTATATTTTAGTTGCCTTTGAGTATATCAGGGAGCCATGCTTGTCTGCTTGGAAGCAAACAGCATTTCTCTCTGGTCTAATCACTCAGGTGTCCTACATGGCCAGGCTAATATGCTGGTAAGATCTAGCTAGTCCCACGATGATTGTGGTAGCATGGGAGAATATTTATACCAGCTAGTACAGCATACATGGTCGGATAAACTGCCACATTTAGACTACCCCCTTATCTACGGAGTGATTTGCGGGAGGCAATCCAGAGCAGATGCAGCGGCCCTTAGGAGTCCTGCAACAACCAGGTATATATTTCTCCAAGCCTTCACAAGATCCTTGTCTTCATAGTTGTTTTGGATATTAGCCTTTAGACTTATTAGAGAGCCACACTTGCTTGCTTGGAGGCAAACGCATTTCTTTCTGATCGAACTATAGCTATATTATACTTAAAGATCCAATGTAGCCAGGTAAAAATACTGGTAAGATCTATTTAGTCCCACGATGATTGTGTATCATGAGAAAAAATATTTATACCAGCTAATATAGAATACATGGTAAGCTATTCTACCACATAGGGTCCCAGATCCAAACTGTTTCCCTGCCCCTATCTGCAAAGTGACCTGCAGGAGATGACTCCAGGCAAGGTGCAGAGGCTCTGGGCGGCCGTGTACTGCAACGCAGCTCACTAGGATTCTTGTCATAGCCACTTACCACTAATCTGCTCCCCATTCTAGTACATCCTGTCAGTACATCTGCAGTCATCTTCCTTGGGGACGATGACCATCCCCAAGCCGTAATCCTGTCATGGCTCCTCCTCTCTGTTATCTCCAGGACAGATTCCAGACTTTGAGCTGGGCACACACGGCCCTTTTCCTCCCTTTTCCTCACCCTCCTCTCCCTCCTGTTCCCGCTGTGGACCTACGGGCCACTATTATGACCTGGAATTTCTGCCTCAGCTGTTTATTCTGCTCAGCGTATCCCCTCCTCCAGTTTTCACTCCCAGTTCCCGCCCTTAAGTCCCGAAGGCCGCACAAGGGTCACTTCTTGGCTGACACCTTAGCTCTCGCTGTCTTGCTGGTTGTACAGTCCTTTGAGTCATCGTAGGACTTTGTTCACTGCTTGAAACTAACAGTACTCACCGTCCTTGAATATATACATTGAACTTTATCTCCCAGGACACTTTTTATTTTGTAAAACAATGTACCTTAATTAAGTGAAGATTAATTTTTTTCTTTGCTTTTCTTTATATGTATTTTCATTAAAAACACCGTGATTTACAAAGTTGTTCATTTATACACTTGTCAGTTCAGGCATTTAGTGTTCCAACACCAACAGTGGGACTTTCCTCCACCAGTGTCCCCGTTTTCCCTCCCATCCCCAACCTGTCCCCTTAGGCATATAACAAATTGATTTTATGTTACTTGTTCCCGAACACTCTTGAACTTTCCCAGTGGCAGGAAACTTGGGACTTAATAGCCTTGAAAGTAGTGACATTTAATTGCTTCCTCACGTGGCCCCTTAGGAGTCCCAGATGTTTGAATTCAGTCATTCAGATGGGTCACCAATGAGTCTGCCCACAGTGCCAGGCCCTGCTCTAAGGGTGGGGCACAATAGTGACTGAAACACACACACTTGCTCTCCCTGGCTGTTTGTATTGTATTGTTGACTTGGTGTCTAAGTACAGTCCCTCTGACGGAGCAGACGTAACGTGAACTAGCGTGTTCAGAGACAGCAGGTGCAGGAAGGTAGTAAACGTGTGTGCTTTGGAATGTGAGGCGCAGGAGAGGGTGAATGCAGTATTGAGGGTGTTCGTGGTGGAATGGGAATGCCATTCGAGCCCAGACTCGAACATGAATGGCTGCCAGAGCAAGCATACTTGGAAGGTCCTCACGTCTTGCCCTAGGCCTTTCCCACGTCCAGGTTACACGCCCCTTGGAGGAGACCCATTTCTGGAATTCTCGCTGTCTCTGCTCTTCCATGTTTAGACCTTAAGATCGAGACCAAATGTCCCCTTTTGCCTCTTGCTCAGTGATGTTGCTGCTCTTTAGGAAGTGTTGCTATCAGGAATGGATACTTCTTTTTGCTGATAGTTTTGTTTTCTCTCAGCATGACATTTGGTAGCCTTTAACAGACATTTCATGGTATGATTCTCCCTTGATCACAGGTTGTTTTTTCTGTTTTGTTTCTGTTTTGGGTTTTGATTTTGGACATACCCTTGATGATCAGGGGTTACTCCTGCCTCTGCACTAAGGCGTCACCACTCCTGGCAGTGCTCAGGGGAGAATATTGGATGCTGTGGAACAACTGGTGTTGACTTTGTGCAAAGCAAGCACCCTACCTGCTGTGTTATCCCTCTATCCCCTGGTTATTTTATTTTTTTAATTTTTTTGCTCTTCGGGTCACACTTGGTGATGCTTCGGGTTACTCCTAGCTCTGCACTCAGGAATTCCTCCTGATAGTGCTTGAGGGGACCATATGGGATGCTGGGATGCTGGGCATCAAACCCGGTTGATTGTATGCAAGACAAAAGCCCTACCCACTGTGCTATAGCTCCGGCCTCTTTTTTGTTTTTGTTTTTTTTTTAATATCTTAGTCCAATGATCTGTGGGATGCATAATGTTGATCAATATTTATTTGGAAATTTATGAGTATTCATTAAATAACTAGTTTACGTGTGTGTGTGTGTGTGTGTGTGTGTGTGTGTGTGTGTGTGTGTGTGTGGTGCTAGGGATCAAATCACTGTCACTGTATCACTGTCTTCCCCGTTCATCATCTTCATCATCGATTTGCTCGAGCGGGCCCCAGTAACATCTCCATATGTCCTGTCGCATGCAAGTACAGCCCAAGGGCATCTGCTTGCTCCAGGAACATAAAGAGCCTCAAACCATTCCATCAGGTCATGGGAATGAGGTAGTTGTTACCGGTATCTGGCATATCAAATACAACACGGGTAGCTTGCCAGGCTCTGCCGTGCAGGTAGCATACTCTTGTAATCATCTCAAAATCGAGCATTAAAACTAACCTATTGAAATAAAGACTGATCAACAGTGCCTAAATTAATGCAAGGCATTAATCCTTGCATTAATTTAGGCACTGTTGATCAGTTCATAAAATAAACTAGGAAAAGAAGGGGCCTTTTTGCCATTTTGGCTTCCCTTGGCTTTCTGCCTCTCCTCTCCACCCTCTCTGTTCTACATTGGGCATCAACATGTGGTGGCAGCCATCTTGGCCTACACGTGGTCGGGCCCAGCCGGGAACCCAGAGTCCAGGGTTTTTCCCTGTTTTTGGATTGTATATCAGAACCTGTGATAGTAAAGCCTTTTTATTTCTTTTTATTTTTATTTATTTATTTATTTTGCTTCTTGGGTCACACCCGGCAATACTCAGAGGTTACTCCTGGCTCTTTGCTAGGGCCTTATTCAAGCGAGGCATGCGTTCTACCGGACATACATTAATGGTTCGTGGCTTGGATCTGTCCCTTCTTAAATGGTTTTCTTTCTCAATTTAGCATCAATGTTATTTTTTTAAAAAATAATTTGGATGCTTTCCTTTCTCTAAGAGGATTTTATTCTTTCTTCATTTTTGTTTTGAGACAAAATTCCATCATCAATGCTCAGGGGCTGCTTTCAGCTTTCTGCCTAGGGGTTTGCTCCTGGCAGTGCTCAGGGGACCATGAGGTACTTACTTGGGGTCTAATCCGGGATCCAATCCCAGCATCTCCTGATGCAGAGCATGAAGTCAGCCTGGTGAGCCATCTGCCCAGTCTCTAGGGTTTTACATTCATTCATTCATTCATTCATTCATTCATTCATTCATACTTTTTTGGGTCACACCCGGCAATGCTCAGGGGTTTCTCCTGGCTCTGCACTCAGGGGACCATATGGGGTGCTCAGGGGACCATATGGGATGCCGGGATTGAACCCCGGCTGGCATGGGCGGGCTGCGTGCAAGGCAAATGCCCTATCAGCTGAACTATCACTCGGGCCCCCTAGGGTTATTTTTAACCTCCTTTCTTGCTTTGAAAAAATTCAAATATATACAAAAGTAGAGGAAACAATGTAACGAGTAAGCGCTGTATCCATCTCCTGACTTGTCGGCCTGTCTTGTTATACTCCCATTCTTCTGCCACTGCCGAATTACCCAACATCTAAATATGGCGTGGAGGGGATTGAACCTGGGTCAGCCATGTGCAAGGCAAGCGCCCCACCAGCTGTACTAGTGCTTCAGTCCTTATGTTCCTAAAGTCATTTAAAAGAGTTACAAATAGGGCAGCAGGGATGGGATGTAAGGGGGTGGTGGTGGAGCACATACCTGGCATGAGTGAGGTTGAGTTTGATTGCCAGCACTGCAGGCACCCTTCCCCCACCCCCGTGGTTCCATTGAGTATCATCCTGGTACCCCCAGAATTGCTGGGTCCCAAGCACCACGGCACCCAGTCGGAACACTGAACCTTCTTGAGGTTTGTATGTGGCACCAGGTACTGCTGGGAGTGGTCCCCCAAAGCACTGCAGGTGTGGGTCCCTATTGAGAAATCCCACCTCCAGACTTTACAGATCACCAACACATTCTTCTCATTAAACAAAGATGAGGCTCCACTTCCTGTGGCCACTGGCGCGATAGTCTCAGTGGCTGCTGTTCCCACATCCCCAGAGACTGTTGTGACCCGGCGAGTATGTGCCCTGATGGTGCCTCACTTGTGTGGTGCTGGGAACTGACCCTGGGCCCTCGGTATGTGAGGTGTGTGCTCAGCCTCAGAGCTGAATCCCCACCCCTGTCGCCTTTTATTTAGACTCTCTCGTGGACTCTTCTCCCTTTTGTTTTTTTTTAATAATCCTTTCAGTAGCTTGCCAGGGACTTTTTTTTAAATTAATATTTTATTATACCACTGTGAGATATACAATTACAACGTTCATGTTTGGAGGTTTCGGTCACATAGTGTTCCAGCAGCCTGCCCTTCTTGTGTGATATTTGATATGCCAAAGCACTGTATCACTGTATCACTGTCTTCCTGTTGTTCATCCATTTGCTTGAGCGGACAACAGTGACATCTCCATATATCCTGTCCCAAACAAGTGTAGCCCAAGGGCATCTGCTTGCTCCAGGGACAAGAAGAGCCTCAAACCATTCTTCAGGTCATGGAAATGAGGTCCATAATTGTTACTAGATTTTGGCATATCAAATAAAACACAGGTAGCTTGCCCAGTAACAATTATGGACCTCATTCCCATGACCTGATGGAATGGTTTGAGGCTCTTCATGTTCCTGGAGCAAGCAGATGCCCTTGGGCTACACTAACATGTGACAGGACGTATGGAGATGTTACTGGTGCCTGCTTGAGCAAATCGATGATCAACGGGAAGACAAGTGATACAAGTGACCCTTTCAGCGTATTAGACAGCATGTCGTGTGTTCTGTTCCTCCACCAAGTCATCTTAAAAGCTCATTAGATTTGTGGAAGCAAAGGAAAGAGCAGCAGGCTGTGAGCAGGCGGAGGCTGGTTTGGGGCCTGGGCCCCTGCGCTGAGTCCTCGACCACTTGCTGGCTTGGTTAGCTGAGGCAGAGCCCTTCTCCCAGCCAGTTTCCCTGGAACTCCCTCCCAGTGCTGGGGAATTGAGGATCCAGCGAGAACTCAAGGCAGAGCCTTTGGGCAGTGGTGAAATACAGGATCCTTATGTTTGCCCACGGGGCGTCATTGTTCCAGGAGAAAAGGGGAATTCATGTATCACCTTCATTAAGCCTGCATAGTGGCAGTGAGGAGGAGTATTATAAACTACACTCAGTGGCAGGCTAGAAACACTGTTTCACAGGGTCTGTGGTCAGAGGTAGTTTTTTGGTTTTGGTGGGGAGTCACACTTGGCAATGCTCAGGGGTTCCTCCTGGCGCTGCACTCTGGAATTACTCCTGGTGGTGCTCGGGAACCATATGATGCCCTAGATCAAACCCTGGTCGGCTGCATGCAAGGCAAACGCCTTACCTGCTGTGCTGTTGCCCCGCCCAAGGTCAGGGGTAGTTTTGATACCCTGCTAGGGCTCCAGAAGACCAGGCCTGCCTTCGGAGCGCCAGTATGGCTGAAAATAGCTTGAATCTGCCTGGAGAAGGTGGCCTCTCAGGGAAGCTGGGCTTTCTGGTCAGTGCTCAGGAACTGGTGACTCAGAGCAGTTGAACTTCTCAGCCTCAGTTTCTGCATATTGCTTGGAGCATCTTCTTCATACCACTGTGAGGTTTGATGGTCCTTAAGGGCTGCAGACAGCATGGTGCATATAGAGTACATGCCATGGGTGCTGTATTTCTCCTAGTTAGACAGCATGGTGCATACAGAGTACATACTTATGGGTGCTGTATTTATCCTAATCAGACAGCGTGGTGCATACAGAGTACATGCTTATGGGCACCATATTTCTCCTAATCGTGTCTGATAGCCTCCTCCTCCCTCACCCCGTGATGCCACTGCCTCTCTTCCAGGTAGGAGGTGTGCAGTCTTTGGGGGTACAGGTGCCCTTCGGATCGGAGCCGAAGTTCCTCGCACGGTGGTACAATGGCACCAACAACAAGGACACGCCTGTTTACGTGCCTCGCCAACCTGGGGTGAGTTCCTGAGGGAGGGACCCAGATGACCAGGGAGTGTTGCTTGTGACCTTCACTGCTGTTGTCCTGGCTGGTCAGCTGACATTTGGGGATGGTGGGAGCCCCAGCCTGTGGTGATACCCTAGTGGCCTGGTGCTTGGGTACAGATTAGGATACTGCTCCCTCCCCAGGTAGTAGGTGGACTTGTGTCTCAGTGGGCAGTTAAACATCCCAGGAGGCCCAAAATGTCCACACAGGAAGCCCAGTACCGAGTTTGACTTTGACCAGTGGCAGTTGTGCATGGTCACAGCCTTCTGAGCCTCGTGACTCCTGTGGCACCAGAGTCGTGCCAGTCCCGGCCGCGATTGGTGTCTTCTCGCCCTGCTCCTCGGCTGGGGAAAGCACTTACCATCTTTCCCCTCTACTTGTAGAGAACCACAATGCTGTGTTTTCTGCGGCTGGATTTAAGGACATTCGGTCCTACCACTACTGGGACGCAGCGAAGAGAGGACTTGACCTGAAGGGTTTGCTGAGCGACATGGAGGTAGGTAGTCAGAAGTCACAAACCCCCAGCTCCCTGTGGGCCAAGTAGGAGCAGGGGAGAGTGTGTGGATTCCTCAAGAAGTGAGTCTAAGGCATCTTTGCTAAGCTAAGTGGTGGCCTCTGAGCTTGCTCTCTGGCCAGGGGCATAGGGCTGCCTCTGACCCTACCGGGCCACCACCCCCTCCACCTACCCACTGTCCTGTTCACAGCAGACCTGACAGGGTTTCCTTTTCCACAGAATGCGCCCGAGTTCTCCATCTTTGTCCTCCACGCCTGTGCCCACAACCCCACAGGGACTGACCCAACACCTGAGCAGTGGAAGGAGATCGCTGTTGTCATGAAGGTAACTGCCCATTAGAGCTTCCCTGAGGCCACAGTGTGTGTCCCTGGGCAGGGTCTCTGACACATGGCAGATGGAGAAACACTCACAGTCAGGGACTGTCAGGGGAGCCGCTGGGGTCCCCAACAATACCAGGAAGCGCAGTTCCCTTTTTACCTCTGAAGTTGGTGGGGAATTAATGAAAACTCAGGAATCCGCGCAGTTTTAAAAAGGCTTTTATTTAACACAGGTTCAGGGGCCGGAGCGATAGCCCAGCTGGTAGGGCGTTTGCCTTGCACGTGGCCGGCCTGTGCTGGCCTGGGTTCGATCCCCGGCATCTCATATGGTCCCCCGAGCACCGCCAGGAGTGATTCCCTGAGTGCAGAGCCAGGAGTAACCCCTGAGCGTCGCTGGGTGTGACCCAAAAAAGAAAAAAAAAAAAAAAACAAAACAAAAAATAACACAGGTTCAGGTTCAGGCATACAAATCAGCAGTAGGAAAAACTCCGAGTTTATGATTCCTGGCTAGGCCCCTGGCGCGTGTAGGCCAAGATGGCGGCTACCACGTGTTAAGGCCCTGTAGAGAGGAGACAGAGACAAGGCTCCAGCAGAAAGGGGGAGAGAGTGACCCAAAAGAGAGGGAAGAGAGGAAGCAGCCTAGTTTTATTTATATCCCTGCAACCCAGACTTCCCACTTTTATGGGAAGCCGGCAGGGTTAAATGCCCTCAGGTAATTTCTCCCAGGACCTCACCTAGGCCTTTTATTTTAATTTTTTTATTTTTTTTTTTTTTTGCTTTTTGGGTCACACCCGGCAATGCTCAGGGGTTTCTCCTGGCTCTGCACTCAGGAATTACTCCTGGCGGTGCCCGGGGACCATATGGGATGCCGGGATCGAACCCAGGCTGGCACAGGCCGGCTGCGCGCAAGTCAAAAACGCCCCTACCTGCTGGGCTATCGCCCGCCCCCTAGGCCTTTTTAGATGTTAATGTCACCAACTCAGGATCCGCCTAGGAAATGCCTTTGCAGGGTAGAGAGAAGGGGTTTCTGAGATGAACTGTATCTCAGAATACAAAGGCATGCATCAGTACCAAAGACTAATGCCAGTTAAATATTTCTCCAAGCCTTCACAAGAAGGCTTTACTTTACTTCATGGTAGTTCTGTATTTTAGTTGCCTTTGAGTTATCAGGGAGCCATGCTTGCTTGCTTGGAGGCAAACAGCATTTTTCTCTGGTCTAATTACTTAGAGATCCAATGTGGCCAAGTAAATTTACTGGTAAGATCTAGCTAGTCCCACAATGATTGTGGTAGCAGGAGAGAATATTTATACCAGCCAGTATAGAATAGATGGTCAGATAGACTGCCACATTTAAAGTGCCTTCCTATGTACAAAGTGACTTGCAGGAGGCAATCCAGGCCAGATGCAGAGTAACAAGGCACCACGCACGGCACAACAGGTGCTACCATCACACAGCCCCCGCTGATGATAGGTTCTCAGGCTCTGAGTGTTTTTGTGTTTAATTTTTGTATAGTTGCACACACTATCATTTATTTCATGAAGAGGGGTAGCATTTTGCCCAGAATGTCTTGCAAGGTTCTTTATGGTCCACCTACACGCCTTGACACATAGCATGCTTTTTCATGCGTGGACCTGTCACCTCAGGGGGTGATTAAATCTCCTGAAGGCCATTTAGAGCTCAGGCTTCTCACCCTGAGGAACAGTTAAGTAAGAAACTTGCTTGCGGCATTCCCATGGGCTAACTTTCTAGCTGGGCTCTCTAGGTCTCTGTTCTTCATTCTCATGTATAGAGTTACTTTCTGAGGAGTAGATACTGAGGAGTAGTTATAAGGAGTAGTTACCGAGGAGTAGTTACTGAAGAGTAGTTATGAGGAGTGGTTACTGAGGAGTAGTTACCAAGGAGTAGTTACCAAGGAGAAGTTATGAGAAGTAGATACAAGGAGTAGCTACTGAGGATAGTTACTGAGAAGTAGTTATGAGGAGTAGTTATAAAGAGTTGTTACTGAGGGTAGTTATGAGGAGTAGTTATGAGTAGTTACTGAGGAGTAGTTATGAGGAGTAGTTACTGAGGGGTAGTTACTGAAGAGTAGTTATGGAGAGTAGTTACTGAGGGTAGTTATGAAGAGTAGTTATGAGGAATAGTTATAAGGAGTGGTTATGAGTTGTTAAGAGGAGTCATTATGAGGAGTTACTGAAGAGTAGTTATGAGGAGTTATGAGGAGTAGTTATGGGGAGTAGGGAGTAGTTACTGAGGGTAATTATGAAGAGTGGTTATGAGGAATAGTTATAAGGAGTAGTTACTGAGTAGTTATGAGGAGTTGTTATGAGGAGTAGTTACTGAAGAGTAGTTATGAGGAATAGTTATAAGGAGTAGTTACTGAGTAGTTATGAGGAGTTGTTATGAGGAGTAGTTACTGAAGAGTAGTTATGAGGAATCTTTATGAGGAGTAGTTACTGAAGAGTAGTTATGAGGAGTCATTATGAGGAGTAGTTACTGAAGAGTAGTTATGAGGAGTTGTTATGAGGAGTAGTTACTGAAGAGCAGTTATGAGGAGTCATTATGAGGAGTAGTTACTGAAGAGTAGTTATGAGGAGTCATTATGAGGAGTAGTTACTGAAGAGTAGTTATGAGGAGTCATTATGAGGAGTAGTTACTGAAGAGCAGTTATGAGGAGTCGTTATGAGGAGTAGTTACTGAAGAGTAGTTATGAGGAGTCGTTGCTGAGGAGCGGCGCCCCAGTGCACAGAGCGAGTGCCCTTCCATGCCCCGGAGCCTGTGCAGGGGCAGATGCTTAGGTCCTGTGATCAAGCTCTTTGCTGGGGCTTAGGTAGAGGTGCTTGGCCTGGATTCTGAGGGAGGGGGAGAGAGAGAAGAGAGAGAGGGGGGGAGAGAGAGCGAAAGTCTGAGTGTGTCTGCCATGGCAGGTGCCTTCTTCTCTCTCTCTCTCTCTCTCTCTCTCTCTCTCTCGAGAGAGAGAGAGAGAGAGAGAGAGAGAGGAGAGAGGAGAGAAGGAGAGAGAGAGAGGAGAGAAAGAGGAGAGAGGGAGAGAGAGAGGAGAGACAGAGTCTGAGTGTGTCTGCCGTGGCAGGTGCCTTCCTGAGAGGTGCTTTCCCAGTTGGGACTTGAAGGATGAGGACAGCTGGGTAAGAAGATGTTCCTGGCAGAAGGAAGGGCACAGGCAGTGGTCACGGCCCATCGAAAGAAGGGACAGTGATTCTTGGTTTGCCCTAAAGGCCCAGGCCACTGGGGGCTCAGTCCTGTGCTGAGACATACATTGTTTTTGAAGCACATACATTGAATAAAACAAATTTATTTTTATGTAGAAAATTTAAAAAATGATAGTAAATAAAGCAAAAGTAAAAAAAAATGCAGCGCACATACTCCCCGCAATAGAGGCAGCGGCTGGCGGCAGGGCAGTGGTGACTATGGGGCGGGCACCACCGAGGAGCACAGTGGCGTGGGCAGTTATTTGGACATGTCGGAATGATAAGAGTCCAGAGCAGGCTTTCAGCTGCCTGAGCCATGCAGGAGGTCGCCCCAGGCTCTCGAAAAGGCTTAGGACCACGCAGCGCTCACTGAGTTTCCACGCTGGGAATTCCTGGGGAGAAACCCAGGGTCGGTCCTCACCCATGCCCCTGCTGGGGCCCTGTTGGCAGGCAGAGCGGCCTGGTGGCACTCCAGCAAGCTCCACTCTTAAGAATCAACCCTTGGATCTGCTGAAATCCTTAGACTCGGGTTGGTGGCTGCGGAGCCAAACAGAGGAAGAGAAATCAGTGACTGAGTGGCTGGCGGCAGGACAGCGGAGGAGAGGGCCAGTGCGAGACGGCTCCTGGCCGCCCGGCCAGCGGGAGGGCAGGCTAGTGTCTGCGCTTGGTTCCGGAAGGATCTCCCGGCCTGACTCCGCTCTCCTTCCTCGCAGCGCCGGTTTCTGTTCCCCTTCTTTGACTCGGCCTACCAGGGCTTTGCTTCTGGAGACCTGGAGAAAGACGCCTGGGCCATTCGCTATTTTGTGTCTGAAGGATTCGAGGCTCTTCTGCGCCCAGTCTTTCTCCAAGAACTTCGGGCTGTACAGTGAGTGCGCTCCTGAGCTGCCGCCCAGCCCGCCCCAGCCCGCAGGGTCCCCCACACCCCCACGGCTGACGCCCCGACCCTGCTTCCCTCCTCACTAGATGAGCGTGTGGGTAACCTCACCGTGGTGGCCAAGGAGTCGGAGAGCATCCTGCGTGTGCTGTCCCAGATGGAGAAGATCGTGGCGCATCACGTGGTCCAACCCGCCCGCGCAGGGCGCCGCGATAGTGGCCCCGCACCCTGTCCGACCCGCAGCTCTTCAAGGAGTGGTGAGCTGCCCCGCTGGCTGGGAGGGGTGGGGACAGCGGAGGGCTCCCCATGCCCCTCGTGGGGTCTGCCTTCAGTGTCAGTAGAGGCAGGAGAAGGTGCCTTGACCTCTTCAAACCATAGACTTCTCTGGGAACTAGGGCCACCGGTGTGTTATGCAACCCACCGGGTGACAGGCAGTCACTCCGCTCTCCCACCACCCCAGCTTCCTTCTCCCGGAGTCAGGAGGCTTGAGAAGGAACTCCGGGTGGACTCGACTTTGGGGTTCTAACAAGGGTGACAGTTTGGGAGGCCCTTGATTGTTCTGTTTCACCCCGGATGAACTCTGGAACATTCATTCCTGTATTATTCATTCCTAATCTGCCGGCTCTGTTTAGTTGAGCCTGAGAAAATCTGTCAAATACTCTGGAGCAATAGCACAGTGGGCAGGGCACTTGATTTGCAAGCAGCCCATCCAGGTTCGATTCCCTGCACCCTGTCCCACCAGGGGTGATCCTTGAGTGCAATGAGGAGTAAGTCCTGAATACTTCCGGTGGGGCCTCAAAACCAAAAGTAAAGAAAATCCATCAACCGCACAGCTTAGTGCCTGGGTGAATCCTGCATCCCTACATAGGTGGCCACTCTCCTGGTGACCAGCTTCCGTTAGTGAATAGACCTTTCCCTCTACCCCCAAGTTTCTCTCTCAGGTTGGTCTAGCTCCTGGTCCACGCATCCATGGGAGAGCGGTGGATCCAGGTCCTATTTCCTCTTGTTGTGAATAGGGCCTGCCCCTCACTGGTGTGGGTGCATGCCTAACATCTCTCTGTCCTGCAGGACGGGAAACGTGAAGACAATGGCCGACCGGATTCTGACCATGAGATCTGAACTCAGGGCACAGTTGGAAGCTCTGAAGACCCCTGGCACCTGGAACCACATCACCGAGCAGATTGGAATGTTCAGCTTCACCGGGCTGACCCGTAAGTGGCCTTCGTGTGCACGAGGCTCTGTGTGGCCATGGCCTAAATGGTCAGCTGTGACTTAGGACAGGGACCTGTTAGGTTTCCTCATTGTGTGCTACCTATGCCCTGAACTCCTGGAGTCTCAGATCAGTGCTGGGATCTGTCTTCAAAGCTGAAGGCATGGTGTGTGTGTGTGTGTGTGTGTGTGTGTGTGTGTGTGTGTGTGTGTGTGTGTGTGCGTGCGAGCGTGCTTAGTGTGTGTGTGCACATGCATGTGTGTGCGTGTGCTACGTGTGGGGGTGTGAGGGTGCTGGGCTGTGGCTCAGGCTGGCTGGGAGGTTTGTGGGGTGGAGTTGATTCATGACAGAGCTCTTAACTAGGTCTCTTGGGTATCTTGGCTCTTCCTTAATCCTGGAAATAAATATTATAGATGGTTGTTCAGGGACCCGATTTCTTCCTGTTTTTTGGGCCACACTGTGGTACCCA
This sequence comes from Cryptotis parvus, assembly GCA_021461705.1. Classification (NCBI taxonomy): domain Eukaryota; kingdom Metazoa; phylum Chordata; class Mammalia; order Eulipotyphla; family Soricidae; genus Cryptotis; species Cryptotis parvus. The sequence goes on along the minus strand of JAJIBD010026011.1, from coordinate 89,375 downwards.
GGGGACCCTGTGGTGCCAGGGATTAAGCCCGGGGCCCCATGGAGCTTGCGTGCCAGTCTTTGAACTCTCTCCTTGGCCCCTGGGACCTGATTTCTCAACAGCTCCCAGTTGTCCAAGCAGCGCCTTCAGAACAAGGCGACAGATTGATCTATTTCATAGGGGCGAGTAGGAATTGAAATCTAACTGAATCGCATGGGCCGCTGTGTCCATGTGGATACACTGGTAGTCCCTAGACCCTTGGCTGCCCCTTCTGATGGTGGACAGAGATTTATTCCTGAGAACCTGCTGGCCGAGCTGTGCATGGTGCAGATGTGGCCACATCTGTCTGTGAGCTTGTGGCTCCTTGGCTCTGGGGACAGCTGTGAGCCTGCCTGGGGGATACATGTAGAATTTCAGAGGCCCTGGGAGGGCTCTCCCTTGTGCCTGTCTGAAATGGGCCCAGCAAAAGCCAAAGGAAATACATGTAAGCAAAAGTTTATTTATGGTGATGGTGTATCGGATTCCCCTCGAGATGCTTTTGGGGGCAAATGTAGCTTTGCAACAAAGAGCCTTATACTTAGTTCTGTTGGCCACCAGCGACCTTTGTGGCTCTGGAATGAGGAATTAGTTCACCTGAATAGTAAAATTGTCATTATGTAATTGACAAAAAACAAAACGCATGAAAGTACAGTTTTCCCACCATTTGGTGCCTGGAAGTGTCATGTTACAGTGTTTAGTGTATTTTACCCACAGAACAGGCTTTTAACCTGACACTCAGGGTGTGTATAAGAGATTTGTTCAGTCCCTGGAATTGTATATTTTAGGGGGAAGGGATTGGGGTATACCCCACAGTGCTCAGGGCTTACTCTGGGCTCCACCCTCAGGGGTCACTCTGATAGAGCAGGGGCTAAGGTAGCAGTTCAGTCCCCTGCAGGGGTCACTGATAGGACAGGGGCTAAGGCAGCAGTTCAGTCGCTCAGGGGTCACTCTGATAGAGCAGGGGCTAAGGCAGCAGTTCAGTCCCTCAGGGGTCACTCTGATAGAGCAGGGGCTAAGGCAGCAGTTCAGTCCCTCAGGGGTCACTCTGATAGAGCAGGGGCTAAGGCAGCAGTTCAGTCCCTCAGGGGTCACTCTGATAGAGCAGGGGCTAAGGCAGCAGTTCAGTCCCTCAGGGGTCACTCTGATAGAGCAGGGGCTAAGGCAGCAGTTCAATCCCTGCACTAGATGCACCCCTGAGCCACTGGCTGCATCCCTGGAGACCCCCAGTACTACCAGGGTGGGGTGGGTCATCCCCAACACCCCTGGGCCTGAGCAGCACCGTATTCTCAGACCCTCGCGTTGGGCCCACAATGCAGTTGACCAAGAATTGCTGGGGGTTGGGGGAGCCTCCCAGGCTTCCTGAAGACCATTTGGGAGACCCTCCTCTCCCTCTAATAAAATAAAACAGCCCAGATCCAGGGCCCAGGGAGTAGCAGAGGAGGCTGCTGTTTGCTTTGTAGGTGAGAGAGCCAGAGTCAAGTCCCTTTTGAGAGGGTCCTCTGAGCATTGCCAGAACTGACCCCCCAGCACCCGGCTTGGTGCATGCCCTGCCAGGTGTCGTCCAGCTCACATCAGCTGTAAGCCAACATGACCTACAGCCAAAAGCACATGAAAAGACCCCGAGCATCTATTAGTCGCCAGGGAAAAGTGAGTCACAACCTCAGCGAGCTGCTGCTTTATGTCCTCTAGAGTGACTGTCACAGGAGGAGAGGGCGACAATGGAGACATACACAGAGGATAAAGCACTTGCCGTGCATACAGCCAGTGTGGGTTCAACCCCGCACCTTGTGTCTTCTTCCATGTCTTGCCAGGAGCGATCCCTGAGTACTGAGCTAGGAGTGAGCTCTGGGTATATTTCCAACTCCCTCAGAGGAGACAGGGGAGACCAGAGAGATTGTAATTGTGGGCTAAGTGCATGCTTTGCACATGGGAGGCCTAGGCTTGATCCTGGCACTGTGGTCCCCAAGCACTGACCAGGAGCAGCCCCTGGGCATGTGCAGGTGGCTTCCCCTCGTTCCCCCTCCCCCCCCCAATCCCAGATCTACTGTTGACTGACTACCTTGGGACCTGGGGCCGCTCCTGTAATCAGCTTCCGCCTCTCTGTAAAGTGGAAGTAGCAGACAGAGGCTCAGGGCATGACGCAGTGATTGGGCACATGTGAGCTGCTGACTTTGATCCCCGGTGCCCACAGGGTCTCCCCCACGTAGGGCCTGAATATACCACTGGAAGTTGCTCCCTTCAAAAGAAAATTCTCTCAGGGCCAGAGCCACAGTACAGTGGGTAGGGCACTGCCTTGCATCAGCTGACTCGGGTCTGATCCCTGGCACCCCATATGGTCCCCGAGCCTGCCAGGTGTGATCCCTGAGTAAAGAACTAGGAGTCAGTCCCGAGCACCACCAGATGTGTGATCCACCCCAAAGCAGAAAATTCTCTCATCCATTTGCGATCAATCCAAAAGCCCTTGACCGTGTGGTTAAAGAGGTGGTTTCTGTGAGCAGCCAGGAAAGCGCTTCCCAGGGGCCAAGGGTGAGCCAAGGAGCGCTGGCCAGAGGGCTTGCAGCCTGCTAGACCATGCAGACAGGCCCTGCACTCCTGCAGTGACGAGGAGCTGCCCAGGGGCTGCAGCCGGTGCTTGGGCATGAGCAGATGCAGGGAAGGAAGAGGTAAAGAAGTGCCTGAAAACCCACTTTCCATACCAAGGGGCTTTTCTTAGGTCCGAGCCATGTCCTGTGGGATGTCAGAGGCCAGGTGCGTGGTCCCAGGTTCCAGTGGACGCATGGGGAAACTTTCTGAGCCTCAGAATGAGGCAGAGCCTTTGCCCTGCCCCCTCTGCCTCAGACAGCTCCTTTTGTTTCGTTCCTCCTTCCTCTGCCTTGGGGGTCCCGCAGCAAGTCTCTGAAGCTCTTTCTCAGCCCCTTTCTGCCCGTGGACGATGATACCTCTCTCGATCCTGACAGCCAAACAGGTGGAATATCTGATCAACGAGAAGCACATCTACCTGCTGCCCAGTGGTCGCATCAACATGTGCGGGCTGACCACCAAGAATCTCAGTTATGTGGCCACCTCCATCCACGAAGCCGTCACCAAAATCCAGTGAGCAGCACCCTGCAGACCAGCACCACCAAAGCCGTCCCTCGCCCCCAACCCCGCATGTGCCCTGCCCGCACAAATCTAGCTGTCTATCTCCGGTCAGAGGCCACGGGATGCTGGCCGAGGCTGCGTGGGGAGGGGGGGCCTCAGCCGAGACAGGCTTCATGTGCAGAGAACGTCTCTGGGAAAACGGGGGCCTGGGACTGGAGCCCTGCTGGAAGCTGGCGCAAATCAAGGTTGTTGTTTTTTTATTTAAGAAGAAGAAAAAGAACCCTGGATCATGCACTGTAGATATCCTGCCCCTCTCCCTGCCAGAACCCGGAGTGTTGCCGGCTCCTTCCAAGTTCAGGCTGTCCGAGGAGCCAGCTGCGATCGTGGGTGTCGGCTGTGTCATTAAACGTGTTCTTTCCCCCAGAACGCCTCTGTCCCTGCTGTCTGCACGGCTGTGGCCCTCGTCCTCTGCTTGGGTTCCGTAGGGCAGTCAGGACGCAAAGTTGATTTCCCACCACACACACACACACACACAGATACACAGACACATGACACACAGCCTGCCACACACACACACACACACACACACACATCTCAAACGAGTCTCACAAAGCTGTATTTTGCCTGGCAACATGTACCTCACGCTGTTGTTTTCTAGCTTATTCTGTTGTTCTATTTCACTAAAAATTAATAAAAGTGGTGTTCCAGACGCAGGGGGCGGTTCTGCGATCCATGCATGTTGTCGCCTGGGATGTGCTTGTCGCTAAAGATGTGTCCTGGCGTGCATGCTGGCTTTCTGCCGCGTGGCTGGCCACATGCGACAGGAAGATCTGTGTACTGTCCCTCAGCGGCCACCTGTCTCATCCTGGTGTAGCTGCACTCCAGGGCACCATGGAGGCCCCAGGGACTTGTCTCATGGGTTTTGTCGAATCTGGCAGGGTTGAGTCTATACACATGTGGCCACAGGGCTGTGGGCTCGGCTGCAGGTGGGTGAGCTGCCCGCTTTGTGCCAAGCCCCCGTTCCGTGCCTGGCGCTGGTGATCTCAGCACTGCAGTGCTGGGTCACACTGCCTGCAGGGGTCCTGTCTCACCAGGGAGCCTCCACATCCCAACACTCCTGGGTGTGACCTCTGCTTACATGAGATAACTAAAGGGGTTTTTAAATTTTTAATTATTTTCGGGTTTGGGCCCATAACCGGTGATGCTCAGGAGTTACTCCTAGCAGTACTCAGGGAACCATAAGGGATGCCGGGAATCGAACTCAAAGCAAGCACCTTCCTCGCTGTAGTATGGCTGCAGCCCAACTATAGTGTCCTGAGCAGTTTTGTTTCAACAGCATCTGCCCCTTTTTCTAGGACTCCTTTGAATGGTAGAAACTTGGAATCTAGAGGCCTTCCCCAGCGTCACCGTCTCCTCACTTGTCCTGAACTGGTCGTGTCCAGTCAGGATCGGGGAGGGCAGGACTTTTCTGTAGGGGTGAGGTGGCTGGCCCTGGTCCCTTGGAGGAGCCTCTCTCGGAGCAGCTCTGAAGGGGATGCGGCTCAGCGGGGGTACCGGCCTTTACACTCGGGGCCCTAGCTCTGACTCCCTGGCACTGTAACAGACCTCAGCATGGTGCAGGCTCGGGGCTCCACCTGTCCCATGCCTGGTCCCCTCTTTTTTTTTTGTTCATTTGTTTTGGAGCCACACCCTGCAATGCTCAGGTTTCTCCTGGCTCTGCACTAAGGAATTTACTGCTGGAGGCACTCGGGGAACCGTATGAGGTCCCGGATCAAACCTGGGTCGGCCATATGCAAAGGCCTTACTTGCTGTCCTATCAGTCTGGCCCCTGACGTGCTGCTTCTAACCTTGGCATCTTCCAGATACTTGAAAGTGGGTTTGGGTTTTGCTCTCCCATCAGTAGCTCCCCTGTCCCCAGTTGCCCGAGTTCTACACAGGATGTAGTGTCCAGATCTTTGCCTCTTGTGCTGGACCACCAGTCCTTCCTTCGAGAGGGCGCTAGTGTGTCATGGGGTGTCTGACCAAACAGCCACAGGCTTCCCTCTTGGTCTTTGCTTTCTGTTTTTCACCTTTGCATCTGTAAAAATCTCAACCCTCTGATCTCCTGAATAGCGTGTGCAGTGCTGTCCTGGAACTGACCGGGTCCTTCCAGCCGGCCACAACAGGTGCGGCTCAGGCAGGTGGCCCTCGGGTCCCCTCACTGCTCTTGAGCCTCACACTAATCTCCGGGGAGCAAGGAAAATGGCTACGTTCAGGAAAAGCATTTTCATTTTATTGAAAAATTATTTACAATGTACTGAGCCTTCATAAATGCTTTATTTTTTTTTAAAATCTCTCTTTAAACCTGAAGAAAACCTGGGTGGGGGCGAAGGGATGAGGAGCGTGCGTGGTGACAGGCCCCTTGGGGATTTTGCAAAGGGAAGGAGAGAAATAACAGCCGCGACCTGAGCCCAGAGGTGTCGTGGGCCAGTGGGTGGGGGGTACTGAGGAAGGAGAGGAGCCGGGCAGGCCTCCTGGGCACGGGCATGAAACCTGCAGGAGACTCAGCACTCACTGTTTGGGTGCTGGGCACCCAGCACCTCGGGCCTCCTCTTGTGATTCCTACCAGGTGCAAGTCGATGTGTGTGCGGGTGGCTGTGGGCTAACTACGAGATCATGCGCGGCTGAGCCTCCGGCAGAGCCAGGCCAGGAGGGGACACGGGGAAAACGCTGCCTCCAGGGCAGTTTTCTGCAGCTGTGGCCTTGCTGAGCCCTTGGGTCTGTGACACCTGCCTGCTTTGGTGGGGGACGGACACAGGTGTAGGGCTGAGGCTGGACAGGACCCCAGGGCAGAAGGCCCTTTCCTCCATCTGAATCACCTGGACAGTGTTTGCAGTTCTTGCCCTTGCCCGTCTCATGGGGGAAGGCCAGACCCCAGCCTGGACAGTGAGTGGACACTCCCCACCAGTGGGCACCTAGGTTGTCAGGGCAGGTAAGTCTGTCCAGGTGAGGCCAGGGTACCACCAGCATTTAGAACAGCCGTCCCAGGCATGGCCAAGAGTGAATGAAGCTTCCCACTTCTTGCCTCTGGAGAGGCTGCACGCCGAGACATCTGTGCCTACACCCTGTCACAAGCTGCCCAATGGCAGATTTCTCTCTCTCTCTCTCTCTCTCTCTCTCTCTCTCTCTCTCTCTCTCTCTCTCTGCACTGCAGAAATCTGGGGCTGAAAATTCCACTAGGTAAACTAGTGGTTTTCTTTCATTATTGTTTTTAACATGTGGGTCTGAGACCTTTCAGAACCATACAATCTCTTTTCTCTGGAAAAGAGAGCTAAGAACTCAAAACGCTACATTCTGACAGTGTTAGGGGTTTCACAGACCCTCAAGTCCAAAAATCGACTTTCCTGGGGTGAAGGCCCCAAGGTAAGAACCCCTGAGTAAAGGCTCCAGTGGGTGTGACCCAGGGGAGGAGTGCTCTATCTGCCTCTCCTGACAGTGATGGGAAGGAAGAACGGTTTGGGAATGGGTGGCAATTCAGCAGGTGTCACTGGATTGCTGAACCCTGATCAAGGTGACACAAGGGGGCTGGGAAAAGGTCAGGAAGGGAAGTGAGTGTCCTAAAGGCAACCTTCACTGCACATTTTCTCCAGGAATTAGAATCTGGAAGATAGTAGGTGTAGTCTTTGTGCCATCTTGTGGTCAGGCTTCGAATTGCACCTGCGCAGCACAGGTGGGAAAACATCAAATCGGAGATTTAATAGTTCCCCGGACTAAAATACACTCAGCTGACCTGCTTGGGTGGCTTGGGAGGATAGCGGGGGTGGGGTGGGAAACGGGTGAAAGAAGAGTGATTCCTCCGTGTGATGCACACGAGAGCTTGCATCCTTGGCTGACCTGGGCACTCTTTGGTTTGTCATGGCTTAAACGCGCTTTACAGCTTAGGTATTTTCCACATGAGGATTTTTTTTTTTTTTTTTTGATTTTGCTTTTCTTGAAACTTAAAACCTGAAACTCCATCTCTGGCTCCAACCTGGATCTCTCCACTCCCTGGTAGCCCTCTCTGAGAGCGACTGAGCCGCTGATCAGGAGGCGAAACCAGATGCGTCACTGGGAAGCGGTGACATCCCAGCTCACCTTCTTTCCACCCCGGCGGAGACGAGTCTCCCAGGTGGCAGGAACTGTGGCTCACAGGAAACTCCCGGCTCCATCTCGCCGGGGCCCACAGCCCGTTGCAGGGTCCACGGTGCTCACCATCTCGGTGCCGCGTCTGAGCACGCTCCATGCCCGGACCTCCAGCCTCCCCCGTGCCCCTCTGCCAGGGCTCCTGAGCTAAGCAAAGCATGAAATATGGCGTCAGGGGACCCCAAGGAACAAAAGGGCCTCAGGAGTCCCCGAGGGGTGGTGACAGCTTGAGGGTCTTTTTGTATCCCCCTTCTCCAGTTGCAGGCTGTGGTACTGCAGCAAGTCCACTTTCTAGCATGTTCCACCGGTGGCAGCTGTGTCCCTTACGGCCACCACCAGGTTCTGAGTCCAACTGGAGGCCAAACCTGCCAAACTGACAAAGGGGTGAAGAGTGGTAGGGAAAGCCGGCGCCGTCACCACACGAGCCCTTGGGGAAGAAGATGATGGGGCGCGGGTCCTCCCCCAAAGCTCTGGGCCTCACGGCCAGCCGGGCAGCCGGTCATGTGATGAGCGGCGTTAAGTTGGAGTTGTCCTCAGAGGCTCGCTCCCGTCCGGCGACCGTTTCCTTTTCCGACCGCCTGAAAAACACAGGGTGTGGGGGTCCATCTGCAGCCTGGGAGAACATTCAGATTTGCCTGGTGGCCCAAGGGCTCCGTGCGGGGAGGAGTGCAGGGGTGAAGGCTCTTCCTGACACAGCGGGGTCCAGCCCCAGCCCCATGTAGGGTCCCCTGATGCCCCCCGGAAGGAACCCTAAGCACTGCCAGGTGTGACTCCCACAAACCAGAAAAACAAAGCCCGAACACCCTTTGCTGGTGGTTGTGGCAGTATCCCCTCACCGCCCCGTGCTGCTGACAGGACGCGGGACCCAGACCGGATGGATGCACCTTCCGCCTGAGACTTCCCAAAGAGCTCGAAGCCTGTTTTTAACAGGGACCTGCCTTTGGCATGGAAATGTCCTGGCCGGGAACCAGCAAACCAGTAAAGCCCAAGGGATGGGAGTCATATGCCCCTTCCCCACCCCTGCTCCTGCCGGCCCCAGCTCAGCCTCATCCTGCCAGAGCCCCTCTGGCCGAGGGCTGACCTCTCAGCCGTTCAACAGGAGCCATCAACAGGGACTCATGTCCAGCTAGAAGCGCTGGCAGCACGGGGTGAGGAGGAGGTGGGGGGCATCCCTCAGGGGCACCAGAGGAAGGAAGGAAGGAAGGAAGGAAGGAAGGAAGGAAGGAAGGAAGGAAGGAAGGAAGGAAGGAAGGAAGGAGGGAGGGAGGGAGGGAGGGGGAGGGAGGGAGGGGAGGGAGGGAGGGAGGGAGGAGGGAGGGAGGGAGGGAGGGAGGGAGGGAGGGAGGGAGGGAGGGAGGGAGGGAGGGAGGGAGGAGAGGAAGGAAGGAAGAAGGAAGGAAAGAAGGAAGAAGGTAGGTGCCTCTGCTCTGTGAAAGAGGATGCTGCTTTTTCCCTCCAGGCTGGACACAGATTCCTCCCTTAAAGGACTGGGTGGTCAAATGATGGCGAGTCCTACAGATCCTAAGGGTCCCCCTTGCATCTTCACCTCTGCCCCTATCATCTTGCCAGAGGTGACAGTGGATCTCTGTGGTCCAATAGGCATTTATAAGAACAAGCATTGTGGTGGGGGACGGGCGGAGGAGGGCAGGATTTGGCTGTGGGCGTGGTTTGCCGATTCATTTCCTAGACAATTATCAATGATTGGGCCGGATCCTCAAACTCTTCGGGCACAGTATTGGCTTGAGCCCTATTATGGGATTCTATGACTCCTTCATTGGGGTTCCCCAAAGGAGGCCCCATCTCACCCAGAAGTAAGATCCTGACACACTTTTCATACCAACCAGCCGGTGGGTAGCTTTTGGTTCTGCACTCAGGAATCACTCAAGGGACCATAAGGGATGCCAGGGATGGACTCGGCCTGGCCATATGCAAGACAAGTGCCCTCCCCACCATGCCATGCTCTGGCGCAGGTGGGCGACCTCTGTCTGGGGGAGAGTCACTCACTCAGGGTTCTCAGCAGCTTCCCTGCCCACGGTCTCCTCGTGATCGCTGCTGCAGGGGCTGGTCTCCACATCCAGGTTGATGTTACAACAGTCACTATCTGATGCTGTGAGCAAGGAGACAAGGACCTAAGGCCGTCGGGCCTCACACTGGACAGATTCTACACACCTGAGTGGGTTCAAAGCTGGAGTTCAGGTGGAGGGGTGGGGGGGGGGGAGGAGGAGAGGGAGAGGAAGAGAGGGAGAGGGGGAGAGAGAGAGAGAGAGAGAGAGAGAGAGAGAGAGAGAGAGGAAGGAACCAACCCTCCCACATCCTCAGCACAGAAATGGACCTGGGGGCCAGAGCGATAGCCCAGCGGGTAGGGGCGTTTGCCTTGCACGGCCGGCCTGTGCTGGCCTGGGTTCGATCCCCGGCATCCCATATGGTCGCCCGAGCACCGCCAGGAGTAATTCCTGAGTGCAGAGCCAGGAGAAACCTCTGAGCATTGCCGGGTGTGACCCAAAAAGCAAAAAAAAAAAAAAAAAAAAAAACAGACCATGACCTGTGCAGAAAAGAGAATCAGCTATATAGTTATAGGCAAGGGCCATATACCACCAAAGCATGAAAGATAGAGATCTAGAAAATCCAGGAGCTGGTTGAAGGCAGCAGAGTCAGACTGAAGGAGTGAAGGGCGGGAAGCCCCAGGAGGGAAGCATGAGGGGAGATAGCCCACGGATAACCCTGGTCTCTGGTCGAGTCCGTTCGAGCCATAAGCGGGTCTGTAAGAGCCTCCCAGTGTGGCCCAGATCAGCGTGACTTGCTGTCCATGGAGCTCGGCTTCATCCTATACACAGTGACTCTCTGAGCCTGCCATGGGGTGGCATCGAGCCCCAGACCGCATCTACACAGTCATTGAGACAGGAAACGACGCCTGGCACTGAAGGAACTAGGAATGGCCCACACGAGGCCACTGGGGTCTGCAGTGTGCCCTGACCTGACCTGACCTCTCAGCTGCTAGCAGGGGGTGGTCGGAGCTGGGCTTGGTGCCAGGAGGTGGGAAGCCGGCCCCTGGGCCGGGGTTCCAGCACCCCCTCCCCGAGCTCTGCCTGGGCCCTCCAGACCGACACAACCTTCCTCGATCCTCTGGGCTCACTTCTCCCCCCCCCCCACGACGAGCCCCTGACCTGCCCTCAGGGGGACCCGCCGAGGGGGACAGCGAGAGTGGCCGCAGGTCAGTTTCCTCGAAGTCCTCCAAGTCCTCCTGGGGGAAGGCCAGCTCCTCCATCCTCAGGTACACGGCCTCGCCGGGGCTTCTCAGCCCCTCAGAGCGGCTGCCTGGGAGGGGGACAGCCAGCCCGTCAGCCGAGAGCAGGAGGACGAGCGCCCGGGAGGGAGGAAGGGCGCGGGACCACCGAGGACACTCACCACGGCAGGCTGCTCCTGCTGGCGAGGAGAGCGAGGAGAGGGTCGTCCTTGGGGGGTCTGCGGTGTGCCCGGGCGGTGGGCGCCTTGGTGGAGTCTCCATCTGTGCAGGCCTCCATGTCGGGGGACTGCGGCGAGCTGTCCATGTGGCAGGCGGTGAGAGCGTTCTGGTACTGCTGCCGCGTGATCTGCAAGGGCGGGGCGAGTTCTGGCACTGGGGGCCTGGGACTGGCCTCCCCAGCTCAGGAGCAGAACCCGAAGCTGCTTTGGCGCTTCTACAGCCCGTGACCCATGAACCAGGGTCTCTCCTGAGCTGCACCAGCCACCAGCCCTCAGGGGACAACCAGGAGACCCTGGGTGGGTTTGCTCCCAGTGTCCTTAGTCACCCGCACGGACTCTGGGGGGCACTAGGGGAGCCCGGGGAGGGTGTGTCTGGGCGAGTGGTGGAAGCGACTTGGGCACTGGCGCCTTGCTGTTCCCCCTTGACAGGAAGCTGGCGGCAGAAGCAGCCCGGGCACTTCTGGACTGGATGGGGTCTGCCTGGCTGTGGGGTCCTGCTGTCCCATGGAGGGAAGTATCTAGGCCACGCCCTTCAGTGGCCTCTTCAGATCTTGTGCAGGGGGTCACCCCCACCCACCATGGAGGGTGTCTGCAGAATGGGGCTCACCGGAGCAGGAGGGAATGGCACAGCCGGGCAGTAGGCCAGGAAGGGTGTCCTGCCACCTGCTCCCTGTGTGTCCGTCACACAAGGATGCTGGGAATCCTGGTTTCCCACTGGAGAAAGGTCAGTTAGGGCAGGGGCAGGCATGGGACCCGTGGCCAGGTGAAGAGCATGGAGGGAAGGAGGAAGGGCCGCACAGCTGCCCTCCCAGGGCCAGTCCCCTGAGCTGTTTCTGTTCCTCTGTCACCGCATCAGCTACAGAAAAGGCAAAAATGATGCACAGCCCATGTGGCCTTTTGTGTCCTCGAAGGCACTCAGGTAAGAAGTATCTGGCCGTGGGGGCCGGAGGGATAGCACAGTGGGGAGGGCGTTCACCTCACATGCGGCCGACCTGGGTCCGATCCCCGGCATCCCATAAGGTCCCCAAGCACCACCAGGAGTAACCCCTGAGCACTGCTGGATTTTACCCCCTGCCCCGCCACCCCCCCCCCCCCAAAAAAAAAGAAACACTTGGCTGCAGATGGGACTGTTTAGTCCACACTCTGGGGACGTGGCTTGGCAGCAGAACACGTGAAAAGCCCTAGCTTGGGTCCCTGGAACCAGAAGCAATAAGGCACTTTGGCACCTCACCACAGGGGCCCTGAAACTGGCATCCTGCAACTCTCCAGCAGTGGCCACTTCTCAGCTGGTCTCTCCAAGCCTTCCTTTCCCCACCAGCTGGGTGAGGCCCTTTCCTGACCCGGGGCCTGGGTGACGGTCAAATTTAAGGCCTAGAGTTGGTTCTAGTCTCCTTGCTCCCACCTACAGGGCTGGTTTTCCATCATCTCACGCTCACCCCCACTTCCACCTTTCCTTCTATTACTTTTATGTGTGTGTGTGTGGGGGGGTGTTGAGGGGAGCCACACCCAGCAGTGTGAGGGTTACCCCTGGCTCTGCACTCAGGGGATCACCCTGGCGGGGCATGGGGGACCATATGTGGTGCCAAGGTTGAATCCGAGTTGGCCGTGTGCAAGCCCAAGCACGCGGAGCCACGGTTCAAGCAGCTCAATCTTGTCAAGTGGTCAGAGAGTTTCTAGGGAGGGTTTCACTTCCCGGAGCACAGAACTGGGCTTTGGTGTAGAAACGCTGACGCATAAAAGATACTTCCATAGGAAAATCACAGCATGGCTTCTTCTACACATTTTTTTTTTGGGGGATACCTGGAGGTGCTCAGGGCTTACTCCCTGCTTCTGTGCTCAAGAGTCACTCTTGGAGAGGCTCAGGGGATTATATGAGATGCCGGAGGTCAAAGCCTGGTCGGTGCATCCTGTCGTTGTCTCTCTCCTGCCCTGTGCTTGTTTTATTAGTCAACGCGAATTTACCTTGGTGCATGTACACACACCCCCACACATAACAGACCACAGACACATTATACATATACACACATGCACACACTTCACACATACACCACCCACATCACACACATACACACACAATGCACACAACACATATAACACACATACACAGACCACACACAGTACACACAGCACACAACACACATACACCACACACACATAAGTACACACACTCTGGTGCCAATGGTAGGGGACGCCAGGAAAGGGCTGTGCATCCTCAGGTGTCTCAGGTGAGGATGTCCCTGGACCTCTCTGGGTGACCCACGGGAGCCAGGACATGGGGGTGACGAGACTGACTCCAGGGCAGCCACAGGACTCTGCTCCCCAGACACGGTCACACGTGGCTGGTGGTGGGTGCAGCCCTGTCCTGTGGCTTCCCAGCAGGCTGGGCGAGGCCCCGGTACCTTCCACGAACTGCACGTCGCTGAGGATGTGCACGGAGTAGTCGGGTGTGTACAGGTTGTTGCTGCCGCCGCACAGCTGAGTGTTGCTGCCCCCAAAGTCACTGCGTTCACGGTTTGGAGACTCAGAGCGGTTCAAGCCGCTGCAGCGAGAGGGGGACCTGTTTACTGCAGAGGGGAAGGAGTGAGAGAATGAGAGAGAGCAAGGGAGGGAAAGCGAGAAAGAGTGGGAGAGAGAAAAAAGAGGGCCGGAGAGGGAAAGAGAAAGAGAAAGGGGAAAGGAGAAAGAGGGAGAAAGGGAGGAGAGGGAAAGAGAGGGAGAGGAAAAGAGAAGGGGAAGAGAGGGGAGAGAAAGAGGGAGAGAATAAGAAACAGGGTGAGAATGAGGGAGAGAAAGGGAGAGAATGAGAGTCAAAAAGGGAGAGAATGAGAGAGGGAAAGAATGAGAGGAGAGAATGAGAGAGACAGGGAGAGAATGAGGGAGAAACGGAGAGGGAAGGGAGAGAGGGAGAGAATGAGGGAAAGAGGGATAGAGGGGGAGAGGGATAGAGGGGAGAGGGATAAAGGGGGGAGAGGGAGAGAGGGGAGAGAAAAAAAGAGAGAGAGAAAGAGAGAGAAAGAAAGAGAGAGGTTTACTGAGGCCCCCAGGACTTCTAGACAAAGGCAGCATGAGCTGTGGACCCCAGGACACACCCCCCCGCCACGCCACCAAGCCTCAGAGCCCAGCCAGTGCTCATTCCTGGGAGAAGATACTGACACAAGAACTCAGTCACCCCTTCCTGCTCTCCCACCTCCACCAGGAGAAGTGGGTGAATCAGCCCTCACTGGGCTCCGTCCTGTCCGGTGAGTGTGGGACAGGAGGCTGGAAGGCCTGGCCAGGGTGAGTCCTTCACATAAGCGCCATCTAAAACCTTCCTTAGGTCTTAGGTTTGTCCTCAGCCACCGACAGCTCAGAGACCCGATCCTCAGTGTGGGGTGACTGAGGCCTGTCCCAGCAGGATGGGGCACCTGGAACAAACACAAGGAGGCCACGACCCCTTGGGGTACTTAAATGGCCACTGTGTTAAACACTTTATATTTTAGCTTTTTGGGCCACACCTAGCAGCGCTGCTCCAGGTTCACTCTTGGCTCTGTGCTTTCGGGGGCGATTCGGTGTGGCCAGACATGGACCGGCTGCACGCAAGGCAAGCCGCCTGGAGCTGACCTATCGCTCTGGTTCCATGATGCACTGTGAAAGCACGTCTGATTCTGGTCCTCAACATTGCGCCTTTGTGACAACTTGAAGACCGGATCTGTCTGACTCCTTAGAGATTTGTGCTAGAAAGCAGGGTTGTAGGGAGCTGGCGTCCTCTGAACTTAGGGCTCCAGCCCCCCACATCACACCTTTCCAGGCTGTTTGGATCTGGGGATTCCAGGATTCTGGGGTCTGAGATATGATCTGAGCGAAGGAACACGGTCCTGGGTAGATGCATGTTTTTGGCCCATGAACCCCTCCCTGAACTGGGGAGGGACTGAAAAAGCAGGGCCTGGAATACCCGACAGTCATCTGTTAAAGGCCCCCTAAGTGTCAAAGGGGGCTTTTTCTTGGTGAAGTTCAGTGACATTAAAGGCCATATGATTCAGTTTCAACATGAATTATGCAAGCTTGCAGGCCTCTGATCAAGAGAGAAGAGAGAAGAGAGGTTCTGGAGGTGACCTCAGCGCCCGCTCACCCCAGGAGTCACCTCAAGTGAGAGGCGTCCCCCAATCCCAGCTCCTTCTTAACAGACGCCATTCTGCATTTCTCCCCTCAAACGGGTCTCCACGGAGTTGAGGGGCCCAGAAGGTTGCGTTCTTCCATTCTTTGTCCTGGCAGGGCAGAACCTTGGTGATCTGGTGCAACTCTTGAGATAGCGCTGCCATCACAACATCTGAGCCTTGCCTCGCTGTAGCAGCAGTTTGTCTGGCACGCCAAGGTGACAGTCGCCGCATCCTGCTCTGCAGTACCATGAGTCTCGCAGCCAGGAGGGGACTGTGGGACTCAGGTTTCCACTCTCTGCCGTATTTCCCATCCTCACCCCGACTTCCGTTATCTGCACAGAATCACTGGTGCACCCTTGACTCTGCCCCTTGCGTGCACTGAGCCCATCTACTCGTGTGTGTGTGTGTGTGTGTGTGTGTGTGTGTGTCCACTCAAGCCTGCCTTGACACTGCCCGGACCTGGACCACTATCTGATTTTCTCTCTGGGAATTTCCTCATCTGTTCTCACCCTCAGCTGCCAGACACATTTTTTGTTGTTGTTTTCTTTTTTGCTTTTTGGGTCACACCCAGAAATGCTCCTGGCTCTGCACTCAGGAATTACTTACTCACATTTTTTTTTTTAAACACACAAGCCTACAGTTGAATAAAAGCCGAATTCTGGGGCCAGAGCTGTCCTCCCTCATTGGGATTCAGCAGGCTCTGCATTGGGCCTCCACTCCCAGACTCGCGTTTCGCGTTTCAAACACAAGCGGCCTTGCTCATGGTTTCAAACACAAGCGGCCTAGCTCGTTTTTGTGCTGGGGGCAGAAACAGCTCTTCATTCCCTCTCAGTGAAGACTATGCCGATGAAGAGCTATTCAGCAAACCCCCAAAGGGCTTCAAGCCCCTAAAGATGCAAAGCTCCTACAAAGATCGGGTCTAGAAAGGCAAGTGTTTCTTTTTTCTTGTTTGGGCCACACCGGACATGTTCTGGATTACTCCCGGCTGGCTCTGCACTGAGATAACACTCCTGATGAGTTTGGGGGACCACACGGGATGCCGAGGATCAAACCTGGGTCAGCCACGTGCAAGGCACACATGCTACCCGGTGTACTATCTCTCGGGCCCTAGAGAAGCAAGGGCTCAAAGGAAAAGGGCAAGCCCTCAGATGTTGACGAGAGCCCAGCTCCTCCGTGCCTTGCCCACGGTCCTGACTCTGCCTCCAGAGCCGGTGATGACTGGGCATTTGCTAAGTGCACACATACAAAGAGAAATTTCTACATGAGGAGAACAGAAATGCTTTCAGTGAAAAAAGAAGAAATCAGAAACAGACGAGGGTCCCAGCAGCATAGCAAACTAGTTCAAGTTGTCTAATTCCTCTTGGCATTTCCAAAGAGCTTTGAAGCATGGCTTAGGGGAGTGATGTGGGAAGGAAAATACCAAGTACAGCCCAAAGGGGCCTGAAAAGAGACAGACCCAAGGGTGACACCTAGACCTGGCCTCAGAGCCCCGACCTGGAGGGAGGGAGGTGCTGGACAGCAGCCGGCACTTACTCATATCTGCTCCCTATTCTTGAGTTGGGGGTTGGGTGGGGAATCTCAAGCACATGCAGGAGGAACACACCCACTCCCCAGCAATTCTCTGCCTGGGGTTGGGAGGCTGTTGATTCAGGGCAAGGGCCTGAGGCTGCTTCAGGGCTCAGGGGACCAAGTGGTGCCGGAAGCAGAGCCCAGGTGGGGCGGATGGCCAGGCACATGCTCTACCTGCTCTCCCTTCTCCCAGCACCCTACTCCGGCTCCTACACCGCGCACTCCTGTGGGCACGACAGGTACTGCGGTGTGGAGCAGAGACTTTCTCCTCTAGAGCACTTCGGGGGTGAAGTGCAGGCCTCGTGCCCGATGCCTCTGCACGTCTGGTCTGCAGGAGCTGGCACTCTGTGCCAGGGATGAGCTGCAGGGACACGGTAGTGCAATCAGGGGGTGGGCTGGGCAAGGGGGCAAGGCAGTTTTACCCGAAGTTGGAGCCTTATAAAATCTCCTCTTGATCTGCGCTTTTTGGGGTGGGGGGCTCCTGAGTTTGTAAACATGGCCTTGGATTGGCACCTCCCATCTGGGGGGCAGGGCACAGGCGTTGGGAGAAAGTCCCCCAGTCCCTCTTTTCCAGCCTGGGCTGTGAGGGAAAGCTGTCTGCCTACACCATCTGGAGCCTCAGTGAAGGATGAAGGGAAGAAAGCCCAGTTTAGTCATGGTCAGCAAGGGCCACCTGTGTCCCCCTAAGGGGGCGTGGATCAGAGCACAGACCAGGACTGTGAAGATGCAGTGCTGGGGGACGAGGCCTCATCAGCCCACCACATGCTGTAAGCTCTCGTCAAAGCTGCAATGTGAAGCCACAGCACAGCCTGAGTCAGGGGCCCAGACGAACTTCGCTTACACAATGCTAATGGTTCCCAAATGGTGACTACACAAGGCCCCAGCCATAGGAACAGTCCACTCCTATGGCTAATTTTAGGACTCCTGCATATTCTGTGTGTGTGTGTGTGTGGGGGGCGCTCACGGAGCCAAAAGCGTAGCAGAGGCCGACAGCCGAGTGTTCAAACAAGCCCCAGCTCCCCTCTTCACTCCAGCTCACAGCACTCTGGGAGAAGTTCCCCAGTCACCTGCACCATTGGGAGAATAAAGAATAGTCCAGGAAGAAGGAATGAAGCTGCAGCGGAAATGAGGACTTTATGGGATGCGAAGGGTTGCACTTTTTTTTTCCTTTTAGGTCACACCCAGCAATGCTCAGGGGTTACTCCTGGTTCTGCACTCAGGAATTCTCCTGGTGGTGCTCGGGGACCATACGGGATGCCGGGATTGAAGCCAGGTCATTCATCTGCAAGGTGAAATGCCCTACCCGCTGTGCTGTCGTTCAGGGGGGGCCCCTCACCCACCAGGTTTCCCTTTTAAATGAAAACCCATACAAACCTATCTAATGACCCTGCACCCAGGAGGCACTCTGCAAAACCACTGACTTCAAACCCAGGCACAAACAGGGAAAACACCTTCTGGATAAGGGGATCTATGCTGGTCTCCTACACACTTTCCCAATGCAAATGAGTCACAGCCCTCTAGAAGGAGCAAAATGCCAGCCTGGAATGGGGGATCATGGTCCCCGGAAATCAGAGCAGGACCAAGAGGTGCATTCTAGAACCTGTCCTTCTACCTCCTCAGTCCATCCTGACTGAGCTGGAGGCTGACTTCCTCCTTCCTCACTGTTTCCCATAACCTCCCACGGCGGGTGTGGGAATCCAACAAAACAGGAGAATGCTTTCCAGCCGTCAAGGCCTGACTCATTTCCAGGGTTCTTCCTTGTCTCTGTGTAGCATGGGGTAAGACACATGCAACATGTAACTTCACGTGTCTGGATCTTCTATCAAGCATGGAGCCAGAGACACCCAGGTCTGTTTCTCCCAAACGACCATGTGATTATGACTTTCTTTGGTGACTTGGTACAGAAGCAAGAGAGAGGATGTTCACCCGATAGTACAGGTTCTGAAGGGGTCACCCCATGGCTGGGAAGGCTTGGAGGTTGGCTAATACTAGAGGCCAGTCAAGAGAAGCTGGAGAGGGCAGAGCTGAAGAAGCAAGGAATCCTCCCCTCGTTCTGTCAGGTTACACCAAGGGCACACACACTAACAACAACAACAAACTGGTCTTGCTCTAACCTCTCTGTCACACACCTATTTTCAATGATGTTGTTCTCACACCTACAGTTATGAGAAATCAGGGGAAGGTTAAATCTCAGGGCAAAGTTGGTCGGTCGTCTCATGAGTCATCTGATCTTCTGTCTGACACGGGGTTACCATGAAGTTTCCCAGAATGAAGTAACAGTGAGCTAAATTTAACCTTCTTTCAAGGTTGCTGTTGGCCTGGTTGCGTGGTTAACCGAGGACTGATTAAGAAGGAGGAAACTCTTCTGCTTCAATCCTCTTGGTTGAAAATCTTTGAAAAGATCCCTTTCTTCTAACACAACACATTCTTCATGCACCAAGACTTCCCAAGGGGTTCCTGTGACGGGCTAGAGTCCAGCTGGCTGGCATGGAGGAGTAGATCAGTTGAGGCTGGTGAGGGTACCCGCTTGGTACCTCACATCGATTGAACTGTCTGGAAGATGTCATAAAGGCTGAGAGCTCATGGAGCCAGAGCAAGTATTTCTGGATGGAAAATCACCACCATGCGAGAGGGAAAACTTTGGTGGAATCTGAGAAGACAGTTTGTGTGTTGTACATACAAACATGGGACACAGACAAGTTTCCAGGGAACAAGTGATCTGGGAGAGAGTCAGCACAAACACTTCTGAAGTTGCAAGCTTGGTCCAGACACAGCCTTTTTGGGGGCTGAAGATCTGCTGCAGAGATGTGAGACTTATCGGAGCTATGACGGACAAAGACATGGTGGGTGCTCAGAGAAGTCCCAGTCATTGGGAGATGGTGTAAGGAAAATGGGCTCCCACATGGGTGCAGGAAATGGGCTGTGCTCTAACTTCAGGTGAAATGAATGACCAAGTGACTTCTTGATTTGACCTTTACTTGTTGCGTGGCCCTCAAGACCAACCATGGGGGACGAGCACAATGCAAGCAGTTCATGTACCTTCCTTTTTTTTTTTTTTTTTTTAAATGGGAGTTCATTTTATTTTATTTTATTTTGCTTTTTGGGTCACACCCGGCAATGCTCAGGGGTTACTTCTGGCTCTGCACTCAGGAATTACTCCTGGCGGTGCTCAGGGGACCATATGGGATGCCGGGGATCAAACCCGGGCGGCATAGGCGGTCGCGTGCAAGGCAAATGCCTTACCAGCTGGGCTATCGCTCCGGCCCCTCATGTACCTTCCTTATTTATCGCATCCACTTCTGTCCTTGGCTTACCATGTAGCTCTGCAAGGAGCTGTTTTACTTGGTTAAAAAGAAACCTTTAACTTTTGGGGGTCCTCTTTAGCGATGCTCAGGAGGCCCAAGGACCACAGTGGCAATTCTCTTCCAACCTGAAGATCTGTTCAGTGCCAGGGTCTGAGGATGTGATGCCACTCCAGGCCCTGAAACGTGGGGGGGTACCTCAGCCTGCTGGTGGTGGCTGCTGGCACCACCCTGCTGGTGGTGCTGGGGGCCTTCCGGGCTGCATCTGGTCCATGTGGGGTCAGGAATTGAACCCAGGTCAGGCACCTGCCAGAAATGTGCCCTTACTCTGTACTATCTCCTGGCTCCAAGCCCCTGAGTTTTGTACAAATAACACGAGAGATTCAGCTCAGTGAGACAGGAGCACATAGCATCTTTGATACATGCAGAGCCCGAGAGACTATTCACTGCATAGTGATATGACTAGGAAGATGAGACTGGGCTAGTGGTTTTCTAAATGAAGAGAAGCAGAGAAAGCAGGTGGGAACATGGCAGAGTGTTCTGTATTCTATTGGAATACTCCCTATTCTCCTCCTGACATTCTTCAGTCACATGAGTAGGAAGAACTCACAGCCTCCCTCACCCCACTATTTCTCCATGTAGATATTTACATAGGTATAGTCCCAGGAGCTAAATTCAGAGCCGAACTAGCAAGACTGGTGAGCACAGATCAGTGGCCACTATGTACAACGCTACTCTCCACCGAGGTCTTCCTGCTGTGAGTGAGACTCACAATGACCCATGACCTCCTGCACACCCCACTGGATCCAGAAACCCGACCCCGATGTGTGTTTACCTGGGGAGCCTGCCAGGGAGTCCCCTCTGCTGAAGGCGAAGGTACGCGACACAGAGACGGGCACTAAAGAGTCAAGGGCCAAGGTTTTGTGAGTTGTGAAAGGGAAAGGAACACACAAGGAGAGAGACAAAGAGCAAAGTGGGTGAGACAATCTGTTCCTGGACCTTCACAGTGTCACATTTCTCTGCATGGGGAATCATGCCTCGGAAAACACAGAAACCGCAGTCATGCTCCAGAGAAAGGAAAATAAAACGGACGCAAAACACAGTAGCTGAAGGTCTTCTGTGGCGTCACCTCACCGGGAAGCAGGAGGCTGCCCAGCGGAAGGAGGCAGTGATCTGGTGGGGCATGTGGGAGGCCAGTGTCCTTGGGTGGCGGTCATGTGCAGCCACATGTAGCCAGGTGTGGCTGGCTCAGTGCAGGAGGTGTTTGTGGGCAGACTCCCACTAGCGTCATTCTTCAGGAAGTTGAGTTAGACTTTTTTTTTTTTTTTTTTTTTTGCTGCTTGTTAAGCCATATGCAGCAATGCTCAAGAGTCACTACTGGCTCTGCACTCAGGAGTTACTCCTGGCAGTGCTCAGGGGACCATATGGGATGCTGGGGATCGAATCAGGGTTGGCTGTGTGCAAGGCAAATACCCCTACCTGCTGGAACTATGGCTCGGCCCTGAGTCAGTGAGACTTAACGGACCGTGATGAATAATAGAGGGTGCTAGGTCTTAGCCTCCCTGGTACCTGGCCTGTGTTCCCAGAGTTGGGGAAAAACTGTATGTGGTTAGAGGTACGCAACCCTTTTACACTCCAAACTGAAAGTAACAGCATCAGTTCATTCAGGGTCGCTTATTTTAGTGCTGTTGTTTTGACTTTTGGGCCACACCTGGCAGTGCTCGGGGCTTACTCCTGGCTCTACGCTCAGGGATCACTTTCGGTGGGGCTCAGGGGGATCCAACGGGGTTCCAGGGAAGAAACCGGAGTTGGACACATGCAAGGCAAGTGCCCTATTCTCTGTACTATCACTCCAGCCTCTGTGGCTTCTTAGCAAGTACCAGTGCTCCAAAGAACCTCTCAGGCTACACCCTTTCCTTCCCTCTGGCCTCCCACAGTATAAGGACTGGTGTCACTATCGTTGGGGACCCCAGTGGCAAGGTGGAATGTGCAGGACACTCCAGTCCTTCCCCACACTGAGTCTGCTTAGGCAGCACCACCTCTGTGGGCCCATCTTTATCTCAGGATCTGATCGTCTCCAGAGACTCTGCCCAGGGCTAAGTGTGCTTCGGCCTGCAGGTGACACAGGGGGCACAGCTCACTTCCACTGTCCTGTTTGCTGCGGCTGCAGTGGCACATGCATACCGGGAGACAGCGGGACACTTTATGCCTGCTTGGTGATCATTTATTCTGATATGAGAGATAAAGGCTACTTGAGCAGACGCCCAACATTGCCGGACACGCTGGCACAAGAACCTTCAGCATCGCAGCAGAATCCCAGTATCCGCTGGGCTGCAGATGAAAAGTCTGCCCTAGCTGACAGATGAGTCACTTCCGCTCCCGGCCTGGGCCCCACTGTGGGCATCCACTCTGACTCCCTGGGCCAGCCTGTCCTCTAGACTGCCCCACTCCCCAGGCTCCCCAGGCTCCCCGGAGGAACCAGAGCGGGGCACAGCACTACTGTTCCTTCATCCTGCCCAGGAGAGCCGCGTGACTTCCTTGGAAACTCAGCTTCATCCTTTTTCTTTTTGCTTTTTGGGTCACACCCGACAATGCTCAGGGGTTACTCCTAACTCTGCACTCAGGAATTACTCCTGACGGTGATCGGGATGCTGGGGATCAAGCCTGGGTCGGCTGCGTGCAAGGCAAATGCCCTACATGCTGTGCTGTCACTCCAGCCCCTCTCATCCTTGAGGCACAGGTAAAGGGGCCACTATGTGTGGGCACCTCATTTTCCACTGAGCACCTGCAAAATTGGCTCCAGGACAGGGGTGCTGTGCTAGCCTAGTCCTGGGGTGCCTGACCAACTGAGGGGCCAGTAGAAGCCTCAGATGAAATGGAGGGGGTTCCTTTCATTTGCTCATTTAAAGAAGGCAGAGTTCCAGGAGAATGGTAGGCAACATAAGTTTAGGGACCTCTGCCATAGCCCAGCTGGCAGTGATTGCTGTGTGGTTTGGCCTTCAGCTCACCCCACACTTCAGACTGAGGTTCTTGGCCAGTGAAAGACAGGAGATGGATTGAGAGTGGGTCCTGGATTGAGAGTGTCCTGGGATTGTCTGTCAGGGGTAGGGGCCTTTGTAGCTACTTCCATTTTCCTGAGTAAAGGGCAGTAGGGGAGGACAGGAACATCTCTCGGTCTGCCTGGCCAGTGAGATGTATCTTCCTTCTGATGATTGGTGACCATGCTGAGCCACACACGGGAAACACTCAGAAAGTGCCTTTCTGTCAGCCAGCTCTGGAGGCGAGGACCCTGTGGCACACTTGCTCCTGCCCTGACCTCACTTTGAAATGGATTTGGGTAGAATGACCTGATGGAATGGTTTGAGGCTCTTTATGTTCCTGGAGCAAGCAGATGCCCTTGGGCTCTACTAGCATGAGACAGGACATATAGAGATTTTACTGGTGCCTGCTCGAGCCAATCGATGATGAACGGGAAGACAGTGATACAGTGATACAGTGACTAGAGACAGGAAGGAGGCAAGGAGGAAGTCACACAACATCTTTCTACTACTTAAAATATTTTTTTGGGGGTGGGGAGGGCACACCCAGGAGTGCTTGGAGGACTGTGTAGGGCTGGCAATTGAATCTGGGAGCTCCCATAGGCAAATCACTTTGACCATCTCCCTGGACCTACTGGTTGTTTATTTATTTTTTTAAAGAAAGATTAAGTTAAGTAGATTTGAAGAAGCTAATGTGATTTCCTTCTCCACTCTTGGAGTGCCCATATCTTTGGCCTTCTGGAAGTGACCATATAGGGCTAATACATTTCAAATTAATGGTTAGAATCCCAAGAGTGATGCTACCCTGAGCCAATTCTATCTTGAGCAGTGGTGGAAATTTCCCTTAGAAAACCAGTCTCCACGGTGCTGCGGCCCCTCTCTCACCTGCCAGACTTCTCACTCTGGGTCCTGAGATTCTCTAATCAGCCTTTATAAGGGTTTTCTGGCTCATATGAATATAACAATGCACCAGGATTTGAATTTTTTTTTTCTTTTGGGTCACACTGGCTATGCTCAGGTGCTCAGAGTTTATTCCTGGCTCTGCACTCGGGAATTACTCCTGGTGTTGCTCAGGGGACCATATGGGATGCCAAAGATTGGACCCGGGTTGCCCACGTGCAAGACAAACACCCTCCCTTGCTGTGCTATCATTCTGGCCCAGGACTTTAATTATTTTACTCATGTTCCCACTAGCCCTCATGCGTGGGCTGCTATTTTGGCTTCATTTCTGCACTCTGATGGACTAGGGCCCAACACTTAACGTTGTTCTGACATTATCATGAAGAAACTGCACGTGGAACTTGATTTGAGAATCTCTATGTCACTGTGCCCTGCTAGCTCGTGGGAACACTGGGTGTGTCTAGTCAAGCGTCAATCCGATGGGTGACTTGAGGTGAATCACTTCATGATGTGCCTGTGTCTGTGCTGAGGACAGTGTTTCCCTTCCCCCGCCTGCCACGAGTTGTGACAGCAAGTTAGGGCCCCTCCCGTAAATCCCAGTAGAAAGTGTTAGGTCACATCTTTTGTACAATAAGATCAAACATCCTGTGTGGTATTAAAATGTTCACCTTGAAAAATAACCACTGAAGTCAACACAAAATTCAGACC